>JAMYXO010009176.1:0-10003 GCA_033310375.1 Conus canariensis
CACACAAAAACACACCACCCACACACCACCCCCACCCCCCAACAACACACACACACACACACACACACCCCACACACACAACACCACACACAACGGGGGCAGTGCAGTCCTCCAGAGGTCAAACTGTTCCAAAATTTCCACTTTTCTATCATTTTATGACCAACAAATCGAATCCTTTTTCCGCCACAGCTACAGCCTACAGATAGCTACAACTGAAAGAGTTTCCCCCCCACCACTTCCGTTTTTTAAAGGGATACCCGGGAAAAAATTAAAAACCCTATAGTTTACATCTCAGAAAGTGTCTTTTTTTTGACGAAAAAAAAAGTTTACTTCCCGCAATTTTAAACCCCCAAAAAAGTAACTTGAAAGTGTTCATTTTCTGTTTTCAAATATGCTGTCTCCTTGCGGAATGGATTTCAGTTCTACCGTTCGACGGGAAATGAACTGCAACATGCACACCATTTAGGAAGTTTCTTTTTTTCGCTGAGCCTCATTCTATCTTTCGCCCCCAAGTTTCGTCAAAATTGGCTAAAGGAAAGATGTTTTTCTTTTTTTTTCTTGCATATAATCTTGCCGACAACAAACAAACAAGCAAACAAACGTGGCGTGGTGTAGATATAACCACCATGGCGAAAGGGGAAAAAAAAAAAAGTACGTAGTTTCATTTCAAATGCGCAAAATAAAGAAAAACAAAAATAAAAAGGAAAGAGAGAAAAAAAAAAAAATTTTAAAAGAAAAGAAATGGGTGGGGGGGGGGGGGGGGTTAAGAAGAAGAAACGAAGGTGGCAAAGCCAAGCCATAGACAACCACTTTCGTTCCCGGGTGACGAAGGGAAGAGAGTTATTTCTAGATTTCAATTGGATTAGATCACAGGGGACAGGCGGGGGGTAGCCCGGGATGAAGGCTGGAATTAGGGGACATGGAGGATGATAGGAAAATCGTTTCGGGGGGTAGGGCGGGGGGGGGGAGGGGGCAAATCTCGCTGAACATCTAACTCTGAGGGTTGAAGTTACGCGTGGTGGGGTGTGAGAGCCCTTCGTTTAGGGTTCCAGTTTTGTCTCCATGCTTTGTCTGTGGATGTTGTCTGTGTGTCCGTCTGTTTGCACAAGTGTCGATCTGTCTGTCTGTCCACAAAACACACACACACATCTCTCTCTCTCTCTCTCTCTCTCTTCTCTCTCTCTCTCTCTCTCTCTCTCTCTTCTCTCCACCACACACACACACACACACACACAGATTATATATTATATATATATATTTATATATATTCATTCAATTATAAACAAAGCTTGCTCTTATGTCTAGATTGAAGAAATAGGGTGTATGTATATATGTATATATAAATATATATATTTATATATTTTATATATATATATATATTTTATATTATATATATTCAATTATAAAAAAAACTTGCTCTGATTCTTTAGAGTGAAGAAAAAAAGGGGGAACTAAGCATTCATATCTGCAGTGGCAGTTAATTCTGCCTATCTAACAGTATGTGCTTTTAGAGGGTGTAGTGGGGAATAATAAATGCTTCTCAAATGAGTCTTCAGCAAGCTTATAGTCTCCAAGGAAGAGACACTCTCCAATGGGGAGGAAACTCACTAACATATAACTCCTGGTCAGATACCGGTATTTCGAAACCTGATTGTTTCTCCTCAGTGACACACACACACACACACACACACACACACACCACACACACACACAGATAGAGATTGAGAGAGAGAGACAGACAGACAGACAGAAGACAGGACAGACAGACAGACAGGACAGAGAAATAGAGAGAGAGATACATTGTGTGTGTGTGTGTGTGTTGTTGGTGTGTGTGTGTGTGTGTGTGTGTGTGAAACTAGAAGCGCTTCTGCAATAGTAAGCGTCTTGTAAGTCGTCTGGTTACATTACCTTTTGCTTGTCAACATAGGGGATGTGTGGGTGGGGAGGAGAGGCCGGGGACTTTTGAGCAAGGGGTGTATAGGAAAGGTGAGAGGGTTGTGGAGAAAGTGGTGGAGGTGAAAGGTGGGGGGGGGGGGGCGGAACAGGGGGGAATCTCTTCGACAATGAAAACACGAAGAACCAGTTTCATTATTTGTTGTGCTAATTCTGGGAGTTTTGTTTCGTTTGGTTTAATTTTGTTTGTTTGGTTGGTTGGTTGGTTGGTTTTCATTTCCTCTTCAGCAAACGCGGTGATGGGAATCAGTTTTTCCTTGTTAGAGTGTTTGGTTTGGGGAATTATTTGTACTCCTAGTGGACTGTTGTCTTTCTTTGTTTTTTGTTTTTTTTGCAATTGCAGAAATACTGGAAGGGAAAACATTTTTACGTGAGAGGATGATGGTAACGGGGATGATGATAATGATCAAGTTCTTCCGCACAAAGATCTTCCAGTTAATTATCTGCATTTAAGGTCTCCCTTCTTATTCAGGGTCATTCCGCAACGCTGTTTTAATTACAGTATTGTGTGTAGTAGTGCATTTACCTGTAGAAAACCCATCCCTTTTAAAGATTCAGTTACAAGAGGAAGATTATCGAGAGGTTTCACTGTCACATAATGATAATTATGATTAAGGTGCTAGTGACAATAACGATAATTGTAATGATAATGATCGACGTACACATTCAATGCGCAACCTCTTCACCTCAACGTTGTTGTGAATCACAGGGGCTCCACACAGAAAAGAACAGTTTCAGCAGCCGCCTCCACTTCTGTTGGCTGTGTGCCGTGGCCTGGGCCTCTGCAAATTATTTCCCCTGTCCACCTGGTAATACCTCATTTCAGTGACTTGGAGTCTTCTTTCCACATAGACTGTGGGGGTCTGTGACATGCTGGAGTGGCAGTATGGTCCTCTAGGGGAAGGACTCAGAATGTTTTCTCTATTAGAGTAGCAGAGTAGCTTACATGTCAACATTTCACCTTCATCCGCTCTCTTACTAGCGACGGAAGGAGCAACTTTCCGGCACTAGTCATCAAAAGTTTTTTTGTTTTTTTTTTTCCTTCTATTTTCCGGGACATTAAACGTCAGCCAAACAGACCGAAGGAAGAGTGGACGAGGAGAGGAGGGGGGGGGGGGGGTGTTGTTGAGGGGATGAAGGTAGAGACTGAAAAATGACGTAGACAGATAATCCTAATTGCAGTTTGTGTGTGTAAGATATATATATATATATATATATATTATATATATATATATATATATATATATATATATATACATTAAAGTGAGTACTGTTCCTTGTTTATTCCGTATAAATTTAAGTGAGTAATGTTCCTTGTTTTTTCCGTAGCTGTGGTCGGGTATTGTGATCTGTGTTTTGATCATTGAATAAAGTTTCTCTGGGGAAGGCAAGATTGCCGAAACGTAAGAGGAAAATGTACAACTTGCTGTTTTGTCTTTCTTTGCTGTGATCGATATATTATATATATATATATATATATATATATATATATATATATATATATATATATATGGACTGTGGTGTGTCTCTATTTGACGACAAGAGCACAGACACAATCAGCCGTGTCTCCCTGATGTGTCGGATCCAGATGACGAAAGGCCTAGGAGCAGGTACTATAAATAGATCCGCCGTCGAGAGGGATTACGATGGTTCCCTCATGCAGCTAGTCAATGGTTTTCATATTAATAATATATTTTCTTATTTTTACGTTTCCATGTTCGTCATCTTCATTTTTTTTTAAGGTTCAAATCTTTGCCTAGTCATTGCTATAATGACGGTAGAATTGTTAGCCTGCACTTGTTTCCCCCACTACTTAATTGTTCAGCATTATATAATATATTATATATAATATATATATATATATATATATATTATATATATAGATAGATAGATAGATAGATAGATAGATAGATAGAGAGAGAGAGAGAGAGAGAGAGAAGAGAGAGAGAGAGAGAGAGAGAGAGATGACGTCTTTTAATTGTCAGTCACAGGGTCCATTTTTCCACATACAGGTAGAAGGAATATACCAGGATCTGCTAGGGCCTTACCTGGGGAATGTTGACGCCCTTCCATATAGGTTTTAGTCTCACCGTGCTGATTAGCGTTGTCTTTGCTGGTGTTGCGGTACAGGATGTCACCCCAGCAAAAATTGTCCCCTGGTGACATTTTGTATCAGCGTTTCGGCACAAAAGATCACCCCCGGTACAAAATGTCATCCCCGGTACAAAATGCCACCCCGGGTACAAAATGTTATCCCCGATACAAAATGTCACCCCCGGTACAAAATGTCATCCCCGGTACAAAATGTCATCCCTGGTACAAAACGTCACCCGGTACAAAATGTCATATCCGGTACAAAATGTTACTCCCGGGTACTGGGGCGGCTTTTAGTACTTATGGGTGACAGATTTATAACTACTGTGGAACAAATTTTCACCTTGGGTGAATGTGTGGTTTGGGGCGGCGTCTGGTCTGACCGGTCTCTGTTTTGTGATCTAGGTGTACAAGGAACGCTGTATCTGCTAGTTTTGACTATGGCAGTGGTGTCTTCTGATGGTGGTGGTTATGGCGTGGGCAGTTATGGATCTGACTCGTCTGTCTGTACCTGTACACAAGCAACAAGTACACCAAACAGACTACCTCCATCTCTCAAACTCTGGAGTTCATACTGAAATTCCAAACGGTTTTAAAAAGACATCTCTTTCGCAGTCTGTGGTATGATTCTTAGTAGAATATTACTTAATTGTTCAGCATTATATTGTTTGGTCAATCAGTGGGCGATTGCATCTCTTAGGAGATCCAAGTAAAACTTGTTCTGCACAGTTCTTAGCCACTGACAATGCTTGGGTTATTGAACAGCAGAGCTGACCACTCAGAGTCTCTATTTCCGCCAAGAGCACAGACACAATTTCCCGTGTCTCCTGATGAGACGGATTGCGATGGTTCCCTCATGCAACTAGTGAAGGGTTTTTCATATTTATAATATACATTTTCGCATTTTCTTCATCACCTTCAACTTTTTTATTTTTTTAAATTTCATATTTTGCCAAGTCGTTACTATACTGATGGAAGAATTGTTAACCTGCACTTGTTTTCCCCCACTACTTAATTGTTCAGTAGAATATTTGAGGGTACAGTTAGTATTGTGAGTGCATTGATGTGTTCAAATGAGTTATCTGTGTTTTGTTTTTTTTAAATCTATTTGAGAATGGACTTGAACTGGCTTATACAGTACGCCGCGCGTGTGTGTGTGTGTGATATAGTCCCTTGAAATGAGCTGGGCCCTGGGAAACATTTTCTCTCTCTCTCTCTCTCTCTCCTCTCTCTCTCTCTCTCTCTCCTCTCTCTCTCCTCTCTCTCTCTCTCTCTCTCTCGTGTGTTGAGTTTTGCAGTACATGTAAAGTATGAGCACAGGAAGATTGTGTAGTGGTCAATGTACATTGTTGTAAAGCGTTGTGAGTAGGTGTTTATAATAAACGTTTATCCAATAGTAGCAGACATAGGAAATGCAAGCGTTGACGTACCTGCAATCGTAGTCGTCGTCGATGATGATGGGGAGGAGGAAGAGATAGGGGGAGGAATAGTGGGGAGAAGGACGAGGTGGGAGAGAGAAGAGAAGGAGGGTTTATTTATTCCTTTTTTGATCTATTAATTAATTTATATATTCATGTATTTGTTTGTCTATTCATTTATTTGT
Organism: Conus canariensis; assembly: GCA_033310375.1. Classification (NCBI taxonomy): domain Eukaryota; kingdom Metazoa; phylum Mollusca; class Gastropoda; order Neogastropoda; family Conidae; genus Conus; species Conus canariensis. The sequence goes on from JAMYXO010009176.1 coordinate 5,651, forward strand.
TTTCCTGTTTATTTGTCTATTCATGTACGTGTGTGTATTAATTTAATCCCTTATCTAGTTATCTATACATTTATTTATTCATTTGTTTATGTATTTACTTCAGATTCTATCCTATTTCATTTATTTTGTTTATAATGATGACTCTCTTATTCGGTGCAGAAATACCACACATCATAAAGCGAAGATAAGAACAGGTTCCCTAATAAATTTCTTTGAAGTTAGGATACATATCAACATTTTTTTCTATGTTCTTGCATCTTGTTAAAATATTGATGTTATATAATGATTACAGGAATATTTAATCTTCCTATTCCGCGTGAATCGACCTGATTTCAATTTACGTCGTATCATTTTACAGAAACGTGTGTGTGTGTGTGTGTGTGTGTGTGTGTGTGTGTGTGTGTGTGTGTGTGTGTGTGTGTGTGAGAGAGAGAGAGAGAGAGAGAGAGAGAGAGAGAGAGAGAGAGAGAGAGAGAGAGAGAGAGAGAGAGAGAGCAAGTCTGAAAAAAGTAGCATGTGTTACTCGAAGGTAGAGAGAGAGTGGATGCGTACAATCTAATGAGTGTGTGTGTGTGTGTGTGTGTGTGTGCGTGCGTGCGTGCGTGCGTGCGTGCGTGCGTGATGCGTGCGTGCGTGCGTGTGTGTGTGTGTGTGTGTGTTGTTCGTGACTGCACGTAACCTGTCATGCGTGTTAAGATGCATATGTAGCCAGGAGAGGTCTTCCTTCTTGCTACCTTTGAAGAACTAAACACAGAAAAAAACACACATAAATAAGAAGACATGTAGTAATACAATAATTAAAATTGTTAATGAACAATGTCAAATGTAAAAAAAAACAAACGAACGCATCAAGGAAAACAATGCTAATGACACTAAGAATAATGATGTTATAATGATTATAGGATTAATGATACTACTGTATCTACTAGTATTGTGCCTCCTCCCCCCCCCCCCCCTTCCCCCCATTCCTCCTCCTTCTCCTCCTCCTCCTCCTCGTCCTTCTGCTCGTCCTCCTCCTACTACTGCTCAGCTACAACAAGAAGAACAACAATAACAACAACAACAACAACAAGTACTACTACTACGATGACGATGACGACGACTATGACGACTACTACTACTACTACTACTACTACTACTACTACTACTACTACTACTACTAGCACCACCACCACCACCACCACCACGACTACTACCACTACTACTTCTACTACTATTACTACTACTACTACTATTACTACTACTACTACTGCTACTGCTGCTGCTACTGCTACTGCTGCTACTACTACTGCTACTACTACTACTACTACTACTGCTACTACTACTATGAAATCAATCAACCATTCAATCAATCAATCTATCAATCCGTCAGGGATCAGAAGGAGGAGGAGGTCGAAAAGAAGAAGAAGAAGAAGAAGAAGAGAAGAAGAAGAAGAAGAAGAAGAAGAAGAAGAAGAACAACAACAACAACAACAACAACAACAAGAAGGAGAAGAACAAGAATAAAATTATCATGATCGGTGTAATTCTCATCAAAATTAATATCGCCATCGTCATCATCATCATCATCATCATCATCATCATCATCATCATCATCCTCAAAAACAATCCGTAGATAACACACGCAACACCCTCGCCACCTACAGCGCCACATCTAAACTTGTGTAATTGCCTGAAACATTGCAAAACCCAACCAGCGCATGGTTCTTCACAGTTAGGTTTACCCAGACAGACAAACAGACAGACAGACAGACAGACAGAATGAGCGATGCGTGGGAATAATGTCACTGAAATTGGAACAGTTAGAAAAACCGCTATCATCCGGAGAAAACCAACCAAACAAACAAACTAACAAACAAACAACAACAAGAGCAACAACAGACTCTCAAAATTTCTTAAGATTTGCTGTAGATCTTTGTGTTGGATACCGCTTCTAAACCTTTCTCCAAAACTGTTTTCTTTTGTTTTCTAAATCTTTTCATTTCTGGTTATGACTATCTCGTTCTCTAAATGATCACTGGAAATAAAAGAACAAAGGAAATTAAACTTAGTATATTAAGTTCATGACACGAAGTGTGGGTGGGCAACAGTGCAATTTTTAATGCTATCTTTTTTTTTTTTAAACTATTTGATTGACTTCTTTTTTCCCTTTTTCGTGTTTTTCTTTTTTTTCTTTCTTTCTTTTTTTCCCTTTCTTTCTTTTCTTTCTTTCTCTTTTCCTTCTTTCTTTTTTCTTGCTTTCTTTTTTTTTTGGGGTTTTTTTTTTCTTCTGTTTTCGTTTGCTCTTCTCTATCTCTTTCTCTCTTTCTCTCATTCGTTCTTTCTTTCTTTGATTCTTTTCTGTCCGCCTTTTTTTCTTTCTGTCTTTCTTTCTTTTCCTTCTTTCTTTCCTTCAATATCTTTTTGGGTTTCATTTTTTTGTTGCTTGTTTGTTTCCGTTGGGGGGGGGGGGGGGGGGGGGAGGGTTTTTGGAAATTTAACGGCCCCCCAAACGCAGTCCCAAATAACAAACAAACAAGAATTTCCTATTTCCTATGTGACCTTTCCCCCTGGGCAGTAATATCGTCTTGTTAATTTCGAAAGGACTAAGGGGTTTTTGCAAACGGAAAACAAAGGGGAAAACTAGTAACGAGGCCGTTTACCCCGTTTCCCCCCCCCTCCCCCCACCGCTCCTAAACCCCCTTCCTCCCCCCCCCCCCCCCTTTTTTTTTAATGAACCCTTTGTTCTTTTTGTTTGTGGAGATTTTAAATAGACACATCGGACAACAAAACGTGATTGGTCCATGTTGTTGTTTTCCCCTTTGCCATTGGTACACAAAGCCTGCCCCAAATTCATCTTTTGTTTAGTGTGCCCCTGCCTGAACGCTTTTTGGCGTCATTTTAAATAGGGGGGAAACCCCCCCCTTTTTGTTCCCACCCTGGGGGCTGAAAAAATTTGGTCGGGGCAGTGGGGGGGGACTACTCCAAAAGGGGGGCCCCAAAGCAAAAGGGCTGTGAAAGCGCTATTGGAGCAGGGTTTGAAACATTTTTGCCCTTTAGGACCCTTTCTTTTTGGTAGAATGGACCCTTTGGAGATTGTTCGGGGGGGGAAAAGAAAAGAACATGTGGCCAGTTCTAGGGAAATGCGGAGGGGGGGGGGGGGGGGTTTTGGGGCAGGGGGTTTGATGGGGGAAAGGGGGGGGTGGGTTGGGGTGGGGGGTGGTGGGTGGTGGTGGTGGGGGGTTGGGGGGTGGTTTTTGTGTGTGTGTTTTTGTGTGTGTGTGTGTGTGTGTGTGGTGTGTGTGTTGTGTTGGGGTTTTGTGTGTAGCTATGTAACTGTGAATGTCTTGGTTTAGTTAAAAACCCTTTTACTTCTTCCTTATGAAAAGGCAAACATTTGCTAAAGCCCTTCCCCTGTTCCCGCCTGCCTGGCTCGGATGCGTAAATAGATCTGCCGTGCCCTGGGGGGTCATGTACACCCCTGGTTTATATGGAAAAGAGGCACACCATTTACGACTTCGGCTATCATCACACCACTATCGGGAGAAAACCCCAAAATTTCCCGCCCGCTTTACAGCTCTCTCTCTCTCTCTCTCTCTCTCTCTCTCTCTCTCTCTCTCTCTCTCTTTGTGTTGGGTGGGGTGTGTGGGGTGTGGTGTGTGTGTGTTTGTGTGGGGGTGGGTTTTTTGTGGGGGAGTGTGTGTGAGCACGTTTTTTTCTGCTTCCTTATGCTTTTCCGCCACCGAAAAACCCCCCCCTTCCCCACCATAAAAAATAAAATGGAAAAGATATAGAAAAAAGATAGATTTGATAGAAAAAATACATAGATGGATACATACACAGACAGACACGGGGCAGAGAAAGACAACAGAGATTTCGACATATGGGATAGATGAAAAGATAGACAGATACATAAAATAAAGATAAAAAGGGGACATACAGGTGGGGTAGATACCCTACTTACTACATAAGAGAAACACACACACACCCCACACCCCACACAAAAACACACAAAACCCCACCCACCCCAAAACCCCACACATTTGAATATATCAATTCATTAAAAGACGATAAATCGATATATATTTTTTATATATATATATATATATATATAAAATATATTATGGTGTGTGTGGGTTTTGTGTGTGTGTGTGTGTGTGTGTGTGTGTGTGTGTGCAAGAAAGGGCACAATTTAGCCCCTGTCTCCCTGATGAGTCCGATCCAGCGGGCGAAAGGCCCAGGAGAGGCAAAACATCAGATCTGCCTTCGGAGAGATTGCGATGATTCCCCCCTGCAGTTAGTGAAGGGTTTTCATATTCATAAATATTTTTTTCCCAAATTTTTTTCATTTTTTAATTTTTTTTTTCAAAAACT
>JAMYXO010009177.1:0-10003 GCA_033310375.1 Conus canariensis
GTATAACAATCAGTACTGAGACGACCAGTCGCAACACCTCCATTACCCTTCACATAAGTATACATGGTCTGAAGTTAGGAACTGTGTAAGGAACTGTATACTCACCACAGATTGATCAATAGCACTGAGGGCCGAAAGGAATATCTCTTCAGGGACAGCACCAAGACCAGCACAGTTCAGACTAAAACCTAAATACCACCCGTGGCATGAAGATCCACAGAACAAAGATGGGATGTGTGAAGACTCATCTGAATGAGCAGCAGCGCACTGCATCAGCAGATAAGACGTCGGAAGACCAAGGCCAGGATTTAAACCACAGTGCCAAGGACATCCACGCTGTTGGTTCGGATGAGGAATTTGCACAGGCCCTCGATGCCAGGCGCCTGAAACTCAACCTGCCACGAGCAAACGAAACTGAAGACTGGAGAAACTGGATGCAAAAATCGTCCAAAGACTCGATGCACTGATAGGGAAAAGCACCCTGGAACACAAACTAGCCACATATGGGGACATTGTGTATGCCACATGTAGAGACGCCTATGGAGCAAAACTACCCAAGAGAAAACACCTCCAAAGAAATCCAGACGCCAAGAAAAGATGGACAAGATCAGGGTCCAAAAGAAAAACCTCAAGATGCAAATGAAGACCGCACTGCCAGCTGAAAAACAAGGCTTGGAAAAACTGTGGAAAGACCTGAAAGAAAAACACAGTGCCCTCAGCAAAGCGGAATCTGCGAGGAAGAGGAAGAGCAAAAAGAAGAAGACACAAGAGCGCTTCTTCAGAGACCCCTTCCAGTTTGCCAGAACACTGTTTGAGCAGCCAAAATCTGGGACCCTAAGTGTGGACAAAGGAGTTCTTGAGCAGCATCTGAGGAAAACATACTCTGACCCACAGAGCAAAGCACCACTCGACATTCAAGGTCTGGTGTGGCCAACCAACCCTGAGGAACAGTTCAATGGCAAGCCTCCAACGTTGGCGGAAATCAAGAAGGTGGTCGACAAAGCCAGAGCCAAATCATCACCAGGGCCAAAGGAATACCTTACCAGCTTTACAAGAAATGTCCCAAGGTGCTGGAGTGGCTCCACAGGCTGCTGCGATCGGCTTGGAGAAACCAGAAGATCAGCGGCCAGTGGATGACGGCAGATGGTGTGTACATCCCCAAAGAGCAAAACTCAAGTGACATTAGCCAGTTCAGGCCAATATCACTACTGAACGTCGAAGGGAAAATCTTCTTCTCTGTCATGGCAGCAAGGCTGACCAAGTACCTGATGGAAAACAAGTACTTGGATGTGTCAGTCCAGAAAGGTGGCATCCCAGGCGTGGCGGGCTGTGTAGAACACGCCACAATGATCTGGGACGCAATCCAAAAAGCAAAAACAGAAAAGAGAGACCTGGACGTAGTGTGGCTTGATCTGGCAAACGCATATGGATCTGTGCCCATGAGATGATACAGTTGGCTCTTGAGATGTACCATGTGCCAAAGAACATCCGCGACATGCTCAAGAAGTACTTCAATGGCTTCTCAATGCGGTTCTCTACCAAGGAGTACACAACAGACTGGATCAACTTGGAAGTGGGTATTGCAATGGGCTGTGCAATTTCCCCAATACTGTTCGTGCTGGCAATGGAACTCATCTTGAAAGCAGCAACAAACAACGCGAGACAAACAGACCTTGGCGATGGATACAAGATGCCTCCTCTCAAGGCCTTCATGGATGACACTACAGTGATTTCATCCAGAGAAGACGAGACACGTCATGTGCTGGAGAGGCTGGACGACATAGTTGCCTCATCCAGAATGAAGTTCAAGCCAAAGAAATCACGGAGTCTCTCACTGAGGAAAGGAAAAGTGGCCGGATCTGTGGTCTTCAGTGTTGCCAACCAGGCCATTCCAACAGTCACAGAAGAACCAGTCAAGAGCCTTGGAAGATGGTATGATGATACGCTGAAAGACACACAAAGAGCAAAAGAAACCAAGCAGATGGCGGAGGAAGGCTTGGAGACCATTGACCAGTGTGGGCTCCCTGGCAAATACAAGGTCTGGTGTCTGCAGTTCATGCTGATACCAAAGCTGCTATGGCCTCTGATGATATACGACATCTGCACCAGCATAGTGGAGGCAATGGAAGCCAAAATCAACAAGTTCACAAGGAAATGGCTTGGTGTACCACCCTGTCTGACTGACATAGCGCTGTACTGTCGCCAAGCAAAGCTGAAACTACCCCTGAAATCCATCCTGGAGGAATACAAAGCAGGGAAGATCAGACTTCAAAGCATGCTGGAGGACTCAGGAGACAAGGTGGTAGAAGCAATTAAGCCCCAGCTGAAGACAGGCAGAAAATGGAAAGTTCAAGAGGCGATGGATTCTGCAAAAGAAAGTCTCAAGATCAGAGAAATAACAGGACACACACAGACCAACAGACAGGGACTGGGGGTGACCAAAACTGAATGGTGGTCAAAGGCCAAAGGAAAAGCCAAAAGAGACATGATGATTCAGGAGATGAGAAAAGAAGAAGACCAAAAAAGACTCCAAAAAGCAGTCCAGCAGAGCCAGCAAGGGCAATGGACAACGTGGGAGAATGCACTCCAAAGAAGTCTCACTTGGAATGACATTTGGCACATGGCCCCTCTCAGGATCAGCTTCATTCTCAGATCTGCATATGACCTTCTGCCCTCAAATGCAAACCTGGTGAAGTGGGGGAAAACAGACGATCCTGCATGCCCCTCTGCCATGAAAAACAAACAGTGGAGCATGTCCTAAGCTCATGTAAAGTAGCCCTGGCTCAAGGAAGGTACACATGGAGGCACAACCAAGTGCTCAAAGAAATTGTACAAGTAGTCTGGGCTAGTACCAACACCACAAAAGGGAAAATCAGGACTCCAAAAGCACCCGCAACATTCTTCACGGCAGGAGGCAGCAAATCATGGCCAAGAACAACAGTGCCACTCGAAACATGCAGGCAGAGTCTGCTGGACGGGGCAGATGACTGGGAGTGCACTGCAGACCTCCCAGAATGGAAGAGTCACCCAGAGATCATCAGCAAGAGTGGCATGAGACCAGACATAGTAGTCCACTCTAAGTCAACCAAGCAGCTGATCATGATCGAGCTCACGGTGCCATATGAGAACAGAATGGAGGCAGCTCAAATCTACAAGACTGAAAAGTATGCTGATCTGGCAAACAGCCTGAGGAGAGAAGGCTATCAGGTCAAAGTCCTCACTGCAGAAATTGGAGCTAGGGGGTTTGTAGGAACGTCTGCATACAGCCTCATGAAACAGCTCTCAGTTGCAGGGAAGGAAAAAACCAGAGCCCTGAAAGCAATGGCAGAAGCGGCAGAGAGGTGTTCAAGCTGGATCTGGTCAAGGAGGAACAAAAGTGAACTTCATAAGGCTTAATTTCCCTACAAATATCAGGTGTCCCTGTGGCTCAGTGGTTAAAGCGCGAGTCATTAAGTGGAAAATGAGCATGTCCAGAGGGTCATGGGTTCGAATCCCAGCCATGGCTCGTCCCAAGATGGGAAAAAAAGGGGCAGCAGAGGGACATCCGGAGTCATGAACCGGGTGTGGCCCAACCCCCCTAGAGTGTCAGGAGATAAGGGCCGAAACACTTGCTTGAAGGGGGCTTCTCTTCTGAGGACTCTCTGCTGCCACGCTCTCCATGAGTTTCTTTCTACTAAATAGAAAGACATAAACAAAAGGACTTATCCTACCAGCAATGAACAAGTCTTCCAACCCATAAAATAGCCTCTCCGATGATAAAGCAATGTGTTGACATTAGTGAAGAACAGCTAACTATGTTTGTTTGGTCAAGAATCAAGAGACAATATCTGTGCTAAAGTAATCCGTGGGAGCTCTTTTCAAGGAGGGTGATACTCGTATAGAGAGAAAGACAGAAAACATCTTGGACTCACGGCATTGTAAAATTGACCACAACACATTTGACTGATACACAGTCTTTTACAACAGTGTGGAGTCCCATAGACTGTATACAGAATTGAGGGAGAGAAGGAAAGAAGAAAACTGCACTGTATGCAAAACAAAGTCTTTTCAAGAGAAATAAAAGAACACTTTCACATATATGAGATAAGTGCATTTTTGCAATTCTATCAGCCAAAGCTAAAATTTGACACGTCTGACAGTGTACAAAATACCTGTGTGTGTGTGTGTGTGTGTGTGTGTGTGTGTGTGTGTGTGTGTGTGTGTGTGTGTGTGTGTGCACACGTGCGCGTGTATGTTTGTGTGTGTGTGTGTGTGTGTGTGTGTGTGTGTGTGTGTGTGTGTGTGTGTGTGTGTGTGTGTGTGTGAGTGAGTGTGGTGTGTGTGTGTGTGTGTGTGTGTGTGTGGTGTGTGTGTGTGTGTGTGTGTGTGTGTTCATATGCTTTCACTTAAGACTATTGAAAAATAAAAAAAATAAAGAAATCAGCATTTTCCACAAATTGCAGGATTGTGACATTTTGCGTTGTAACTATTACCTGTTACAACGCATTGCTTTTTGAATGTCACAATACAAAAATGTTGCCAAAACTGAAAAATCTGTGAGTGGATTACATGAAGTTCGGCAAACATCATGGTCATATTTGGAAGGCCAGCTTGATGTCAGATCATAAAGTGATTCAAAATCTTTATGCAGAAAGAGTGGATTTTCAGATGGATGTGTTGGTATATGTATATGAATTAATTTCTTTTATCGGACTTGGTTTGGTTCAAGTCTGCACAAATGCATTCAGTATCAAGCACATATTACACCAGAACAGGCCTTTGCATAAACTGTTCTTGACTCTAATTTTCGAAATGTGTATAGATCGTGGACAAAAACTGAAACAAACAACAACAACAAAAACCATCAGTATCACCAAATAATGAATGAACAGATACAACATCATATTCAATAATATCATATATTCATATTCTATTCTGCTTTCAGTTATAATCTCTGGTTCTCATTCGTATCGTCAACACAGTGCTTTTCGTACCATTCTCAATCAGTTTGTTTCCATGTACATTTAGGTATATAGAAACTTGTGATTAAGCGACAAAAATGGAACTTCATAGTTCAGATCACTTTGTAACCCACCGTCTAAGAAACTACGTGCACCCAGATTTGTAGTCCAGCATGAGGACACAAGTCACAACAAACTCCTATTCCACACAGACAGAAGGATAATTTGAGCACGTTGCTACTTCATTGATCGGGTTTGGAACTGTCATCTCAGTCTTTTTTAACTTAGCACCTACTATGTTTCCTTTATGGTATAATAATCAGTACTGAGACGACCAGTCACAGCACCTCCATGGTCTGAAGCTAGGAACTGTGTAGCGAAATGTATACTCACCACACATTGATCAATAGCACTGAGGGCCGAAAGAGATATCTTTTCAGGGGCAGCACCAACATCAGCACAGTTCAGACAAAAACCTAAATAGAGAGACATAAACATATTAATGAAAACTGAGGCCCTTTCCAGCCCTATTTCATGCATTCATGTGAGTCATTGACTCTTAAAATGCAGCTGGAAAGAATGGAAATCATACAGATGAAATATTACTGTAAAATAATATAAAAAAAAGAAATACTTATCTTATTACCAATAAACAAGTCTTCCAAACACTGAAACAGCCTTTCAGATCATAACACACTCTATTGACATCAGGTAAGAACAGAAAACTATGTTGGTTTGGTCAGGAATCAAGAGACAATATCTGTGCTAAAGTAAACCGTGTGAGCTCTTTTCAAGGAGGGTGACATGGAGAGAAAGAAGAAAACATCTTGGACTCACAGCGTTGCATAATTGACCACAACACATTTGACAGATATCCAGTCTTTTTTTTTTTAACAATGTGGGATCCCATTGACTCTATACAGAATTTAGGGGTAGAAGGAAAGGGCACGATTGTACTGCATGCAAACCAAAGGCTTTTCAAGAGAAATAAAGCAACACTGTTATAACATATATGAGATACGTTCATTTTTCCAACTAACAATCTTAATTCTTTTAGTCCAAACTAAAATGTGACATTCCTGACGCAGGATAAAATAACTGTGTGTGTGTGTGTGTGTGGTGTGTGTGTGTGTGTGTGTGTGTGTGTGTGTGTGTGTGTGTGTGTTTCATGAGCTTTCAAATAAGACTGTGAGGGCAAAAATTAGCATTTTCGACAAATCGCAGGATTGTGACATTTTGCGTTGTAACTATCACCTGTTACAACGCATTGCTTTTTGAATGTCACAATACAAAAATTTGGCCAAAACTGAAAAATTGTGAATGGAATATATGACGTTCGGCAAACATCATGGTCAGTTTCGGAAGGCCAGCTTGATGTTAGATCATGAAATGATCCAAAATCTTTCTGCAGTAAGAGTACATTATCAAATGTATGTCTTCGTATATGTATATCAATTAACTTGTTTTGTCGGATTTGGTTTGCTTCATGTCTGCACAGATACATTCCGTATCAAGCACATATCACACCAGAACAGGTCTTTGCATAAATTGTTCTCCACACCAATTTTCTAAATGTCTTTAGATCCTAGACAAAAGCTGAAGCAAAAAGAAAAAAAAATCAACATCGCCAAATAATGAATGAACAGATACAACATGATATTCAATGACATCATATATTCATATGCTATTCTGCTTTCAGTTATAACGTTTGGATCTCATTCTTGTCATCAGGACAGTGTTCTTTGTACCATTCTGACATAGTTTGTTCAAATGTACAGTATATACAAACTTGTGATTAAGCGACAAAAATGGAACTGAACAGTTGAGATGAATTTGTAATCCACCGTCTAAGAAACTACATGCACCCAGATTTGTAGTCCAGCATGACGACACAAGTCACAACAAACTCCTATTCCACACAGACGGAAGGATAATTGGGGCACGTTGCTACTTCATTGATCGGGTTTGGTAATGTCATCTCAGTCTTTTTGAACTTAGCACCGACGATATTTCCTTTATGGTATAACAATCAGTACTGAGACGACCAGTCACAACACCTCCATTACCCTTCACATAAGTATACATGGTCTGAAGTTAGGAACTGTGTAAGGAACTGTATACTCACCACAGATTGATCAATAGCACTGAGGGGCCGAAAGGAATATCTCTTCAGGGACAGCACCAACACCAGCACAGTTCAGACTAAAACCTAAATAGAAAGACATAAACAAAAGGACTTATCCTACCAGCAATGAACAAGTCTTCCAACCCATAAAATAGCCTCTCCAATGATAAAGCAATGTGTTGACATTAGTGAAGAACAGCTAACTATGTTTGTTTGGTCAAGAATCAAGAGACAATATCTGTGCTAAAGTAATCCGTGGGAGCTCTTTTCAAGGAGGGTGATACTCGTATAGAGAGAAAGACAGAAAACATCTTGGACTCACGGCATTGTAAAATTGACCACAACACATTTGACTGATACACAGTCTTTTTCAACAGTGTGGAGTCCCATAGACTGTATACAGAATTGAGGGAGAGAAGGAAAGAAGAAAAACTGCACTGTATGCAAAACAAAGTCTTTTCAAGAGAAATAAAAGAACACTTTCACATATATGAGATAAGTGCATTTTTGCAATTCTATCAGCCAAAGCTAAAATTTGACACGTCTGACAGTGTACAAAATACCTGTGTGTGTGGTGTGTGTGTGTGTGTGTGTGGTTGTGTGTGTGTGTGACGCAGACGTGTATGTGTGTGTGTGTGTGTGTGTGTGTACGCGCGCGTGTATGGTGTGTGTGTGTGTGTGTGTGTGTGTGTGTGTGTTAGTGAGTGTGTGTGTGTGTGTGTGTGTGTGTGTGTGTGTGTGTGTGTGTGGTGTGTGTTCATATGCTTTCACTTAAGACTATGGAAAAATAAAAAAAATTAAAGAAATCAGCATTTTCCACAAATTGCAGGATTGTGACATTTTGCGTTGTAACTATTACCTGTTACAACGCATTGCTTTTTGAATGTCACAATACAAAAATGTTGTCAAAACTGAAAAATCTGTGAGTGGATTACATGAAGTTCGGCAAACATCATGGTCATATTTGGAAGGCCAGCTTGATGTCAGATCATAAAATGATTCAAAATCTTTATGCAGAAAGGGTGGATTTTCAGATGGATGTGTTGGTATATGTATATGAATTAATTTGTTTTATCGGACTTGGTTTGGTTCAAGTCTGCACAAATGCATTCAGTATCAAGCACATATTACACCAGAACAGACCTTTGCATAAACTGTTCTTGACTCTAATTTTCGAAATGTGTTTAGATCGTGGACAAAAACTGAAACAAACAACAACAACAACAACAAAAACCATCAGTATCGCCAAATAATGAATGAACAGATACAACATCATATTCAATAATATCATATATTCATATTCTATTCTGCTTTCAGTTATAATCTCTGGTTCTCATTCGTATCGTCAACACAGTGCTTTTCGTACCATTCTCAATCAGTTTGTTTCCATGTACATTTAGGTATATAGAAACTTGTGATTAAGCGACAAAAATGGAACTTCATAGTTCAGATCACTTTGTAACCCACGTCTAAGAAACTACGTGCACCCAGATTTGTAGTCCAGCATGAGGACACAAGTCACAACAAACTCCTATTCCACACAGACAGAAGGATAATTTGAGCACGTTGCTACTTCATTGATCGGGTTTGGAACTGTCATCTCAGTCTTTTTTAACTTAGCACCTACTATGTTTCCTTTATGGTATAATAATCAGTACTGAGACGACCAGTCACAGCACCTCCATGGTCTGAAGCTAGGAACTGTGTAGCGAAATGTATACTCACCACACATTGGTCAATAGCACTGAGGGCCGAAAGAGATATCTTTTCAGGGGCAGCACCAACATCAGCACAGTTCAGACAAAAACCTAAATAGAGAGACATAAACATATTAATGAAAACTGAGGCCCTTTCCAGCCCTATTTCTTGCATTCATGTGAGTCATTGACTCTTAAATGCAGCTGGAAAGAATGGAAATCATACAGATGAAATATTACTATAAAATAATATAAAAAAGAAGTACTTACTTATTACCAATAAACAAGTCTTCCAAACACTGAAACAGCCTTTCAGATCGTAACACACTCTATTGACATCAGGTAAGAACAGAAAACTATGTTGGTTTGGTCAGGAATCAAGAGACACTATCTGTGCTAAAGTAAACCGTGTGAGCTCTTTTCAAGGAGGGTGACATGGAGAGAAAGAAGAAAACATCTTGGACTCACAGCGTTGCATAATTGACCACAACACATTTGACAGATATCCAGTCTTTTTTTTTTACAATGTGGTCCCATTGACTCTTACAGAATTTAGGGGTAGAAGGAAAGGGCACGATTGTACTGCATGCAAACCAAAGGTTTTTCAAGAGAAATAAAGCAACACTGTTTAAAACATATATGAGATACGTTCATTTTTCCAACTAACAATCTTAATTCTTTTAGTCCAAACTAAAATGTGACATTTCTGTGACGCAGGATAAAATAACTGTGTGTGTGGTTGTGTGTGTAGTGTGTGTGTGTGTGTGTGTGTGTGTGTGTGTGTGTGTGTGTGTGTTTATGAGCTTTCAAATAAGACTGTGAGGGCAAAAATTAGCATTTTCGACAATCGCAGGATTGTGACATTTTGCGTGTAACTATCACCTGTTACAACGCATTGCTTTTTGAATGTCACAATACAAAATTGTGGCCAAAACTGAAAAATTGTGAATGGAATATATGACGTTCGGCAAACATCATGGTCAGTTTTCGGAAGGCCAGCTTGATGTTAGATCATGAAATGATCCAAATCTTTCTGCAGTAAGAGTACATTCAAATGTATGTCTTCGTATATGTATATCAATTAACTTGTTTTTGTCGGATTTGGTTTGCTTCATGTCTGCACAGATACATTCCGTATCAAGCACATATCACACCAGAACAGGTCTTTGCATAAATTGTTCTCCACACAAATTTTCTAAATGTCTTTAGGGTCCCAGACAAAAGTGAAGAAAAAAAAAAAA
>JAMYXO010009178.1:0-10003 GCA_033310375.1 Conus canariensis
CGGATACTCTGTGCTTCCCCTGACTGTCAACTGATGGCGCGGTCATTGTTCACTAGGGGTGCAACTAATCCTGTGTAATGTCTGCAATGTTCGTCGGTCTTGTAGCATGTGCTGAGCAAGTCTGATCTGCCATGTCAGATTCTCTTTGTTGGGTTTACTCTCCACATGCAGCAGATAATATTGGATTATATGGTTACACGTGCCGGGGAAGAATTTCTGTCCTGATTAGATATGTCAAATGAGAGAGAGAGAGAGAGAGAGAGAGAGAGAGAGAGAGAGAGAGAGAGAGAGAGAGAGAGGAGAGAGAGAGAGAGAGAGTACCTACACAGAAAGTACTTGACGGAGATGTTGGATGGGCCAACGAATTCGCGGTATCTGCCCTCTACATTCCTAACGAAAGTGAGAATGACGACCACAAGGTCCACAATGGCCAGGCTGAAGGTGCAGAAATTGATTCTCTCACTCAGCCCATGTTTGTAGAACACAGCAGCACTGAGGATGTTGGCTGGAACCCCCACCACAAAGAGAAGAGGACCGATGCCTACATAAGCAAAAGTACGCACCCAGAAATGTACCTGAAATTGATCAGGTAAATGTAATGAAAGCTGAAAGGAGCATATACATATTGTATAGATTTTACAGCTTCATATCAAAAGCACAGGATCTTCTAATTATCATTTGTCACAATAGAGTCTGCCTGTACAACAAACAGGTCGATTTTTCGAGTCCAGTAATTTTGAACCCTCGATGGTGAGAAAAGACCACAGAGTATTCTTACAATCGAGCGTTCAATAAATGGCAGGCAGAACAAGAAGAAAATACCGCTAGAAAAGAAGTCGCTGAAAACTTAAATCTTTATTCAAAGCGAATGAGGTATACGGGAAGGGGAATCTTTGAGCGCATGCTTGAGGATCCATTTAGGGATACATGAGAAACCGAAGGGTGTCAACACTCACAGTGGTCCGTATACTAAATAATAACCTAAGCATTTTCAGCCATATACGTACTGACAGCAGCTACTGATTTTGCAGAAAACTCTTCACTTGAATCCCATGAGAGATACAATCTCTCACTGGCTGACCAAACAGTAACAGCTGGAACAAATAAGAAATGGGGGAAAACAAGTGCAGGCTCCATCATTACAATGGTGGCTTCACAAAGAGACTGATCTTGAAAACTGCAAAGGATTCACCAATTAAACCTGTATTAAACCTGTATACCTGCTTCATTTTCCTTTAATGTCAGACACAAGCTAGAACACATAAAGGCAAACTTCAGAGCACTTTTGCCTCTGATAGTTATGTATTTTAATTTAGTCGGATTCTGATGTTTGCTAGTTCCCTATCTGTTCACTAGCAGGTAGCTAGAACATGGAAACAAGCCTGAATAGCTCTCCAGAAAGCCAAAACGTTGTCTCTTTCTGGCCCTGCAGACCTCCCCTTCGAAGGAACAATCAAACTTTTGAGAGCACTTACTGGAAGGAGATTTCTTCTCATGCATCCTTTCCCATAAAAACAAGCCTGTCATTTAAAGTTATACCCGCTAATTGAGGCGGATTCTGATGCTTGTTTTCTCCTGTACAGGTAACTGAAGGCATCTGATCCATGATTTCCCTGATTTCCATTTGTGCATTCCCCTACATCAACTTGTGAACCCTTTACGTTTGTAAACTTGGATCTACTGGCAGCAGTTTTTAATGTTTGTGTAGTTGCATCCCTTGTCACCAATCCTCATAGGCTGTGCATTTTACATTTCCGACTTTTTCATTTTTAACAAGTTATAGACGACCATTGCAACTAAAAATGCTTGGAAGCAGATGCATCTAGATCTATGTTTTATTACCAGTTTATATTTTCGCGTGTCCCGCATCACCCTGTGAGCCCTTCAAGCTTGTTGAGGATAGTCCAGTGTTAAAACCAGTTAACCTTACTTTAACTGGCGGTTGTATTGTTAGTTTACTTGGAACTTGAGAAATAGCATGTGCAACACTTGCCCGCACGTTTTTTGGATTACTAACTTCTAAATCAATTTCATTTAAAGCTTTTGATAAATGTTCTTTCTCGAGCATTGCTTCAAACAATTCGTCCGGGCCTTCATATATCTTAGCCATGTTGAGTTTCTTTTCTAACTCAACATGTTTATTTAAATTAAAAAAAATACATTGACTCCAATGTCGTCTTAATCAGAATCAATATCAACGGTCTTTTTGTGCTTGGACTCATAAACTAAAGTATAAACGCCCTTTGGTGTTGTTAATGTGATCTGTTTAGAACAGAGTTTAATGTCTCGTTTACTTTTTTTAAACATTCCTTTTTTATCTGATCGGTGTCTGGCTGTTGAGAAAAAGTTGCCCTTGCCTTTCTTTGAAGATCAAACTTTTGTCTTTTGTAGTCCTCAAAATCAGCCTGTAAACGCTCAAATTCTTCATCCGTGATGTTTGAGTCAACTAGTGCTTTATTTATTATCAGTTTGAAGGAACTAAGTTTAGCTGTTATTAGTTGAACCATAGCTGTGTGCTTTTGGAGTTTAGCTTTTATTTTTTTTGCTGACAGCACCTGCAGCTAATGAAAACACGCCAACAGTTAAAGACAAAACGCCTAGAGGTAAAGCTGCCAGTGCACCTACGCCTGTTGCTAAGAGACCTACACTTGTTCCTGATGATATAGCACTAGCGGTCGATGTTCCAGTATTAACATATGTAACAGCATTAAAGGCAGCAGAATACCTTCGTTTGGTTTTGCTGTATTTTGAAAGGTCCTGCTCTAGTTTTTGTTGCATTTGTGTAATGTTGGTTAATCTGAAAGTTTTTATGTCAGGGCTTTCTACAGCAACAGAGTTGCCTACTATCTCTTCTTTGGGCACTTTTGGATAAACCTGAACAGACATGCTTTTTAAAAATAAAAAAATAATTTAGTATTGAATATCTTTTAATCTGTTATCTTGAATATTCAGCTGCGCATCATATATTAAAAACAAATGTACATTAAGTGGTTTATCACTATCTTTTTCTTTATCAATTTGAATGTTTATTACGTCTTTAACTGTTCTCCCACTCCCATGCAACTGATTATCCTCTGTCGACCTTAGGTCAATCCATAAACCGTATTTCGTTGTTAAATAATCATCAAGTCTAACACTGTGAAGGTGTAGATCTTTAGACACAAGGTCTACTGTTGGATTTCTACACCTCCCGCCTCCAAACAATTTTCTTATTTCATCAAAATGCTGATAAGGTTTAAGCCCGCTACCGTAGACTTGGTTAGGACTACCCTCAATTGAACATTGTACTTTCGTTATTTTAGGATTAATAAACTTTTCACTTTGTCTTTTGAATGGTTCTTCATCTTCACACAGCAATAAAATACCTTTAAGGGATCTTGCTGTGGCACTAAAACTAAAGTTCCATATAGTGTCTGCCCTGCTTTTAGGATATTTAGTATGATGAATCACTCTTTCGTAATATATTGCTAATTTTGACTGATATTGTTGCTCAATCTGCCGTGCTAAGTTAGGGTTGCTAACAATGTCAAACTCTAACGAGATGTCAGAAATGCTGTACTTTGCTTCGGTGTCTGTAGATTTAATAACACGTTTGTATTCATTAAAAGTTAGTTCATATGACAATCTGTCTTTTAATGCTCCTTGAAAGTATGGCGCATGCGCTTTTAACAACTCAAAATCTAAGGGTATGGAAAAGCGATTTCCATAAGCAAAACTTACAGCTTCATACTTGTTACCGGCTTTAGCATCTTCGGCGTCTATTCTGTGTTTTAGTGCTTCGTTATTTTCGATTTCTTGAAACGCAAGATCGGCCCTTTCATTATCGGTTAGCCATAGATCAGAATAGATTAGAAATATGTCTGCATTGTGTAAAGAAAATATTTCTTGCCCCTCAAGTTTTATAGAAATTTTCTTAACGATTGCCCGTCCCAGATTCTGTACAACTGTCCTGCTTGTGTCTGTTGCTGATTCGAGTTCTATTTTGAAAGTAAGCCGTGCAGATCCCGGCACAATCACTTCATCTGCTCCTAGGTCTGGAAATTTAACAGTAAGAATTTGATCTGAATCAATAGTAGATGGATTATTTGGAACAATAATATTCTGTTTATTTCCCTTCACGCCAAAGGGCTCTTTCAGTCTTCTATACGGGTTGAGAATTGAGCCATATGCTTGTGACATTTTTTTTATAAAACAAAATAAAAAGTTAATTATTTAAAAACATGGCAGGCATTGAAGATGAAGATTATGATGTTTTTGATCCTGGAGACGACATGAGTGAAATGTCTCCTTTGACACATCCATTGCCCTCATTGCGGCGTGAATTAACACAAAGTAGGGTCGAATCATTTTACGAAAGTTTAGGTCAAGAACCTCCCGAATTTATAGACCCTAATGATTTTGAACTAAAAGATAACCATTTGTTTGTGAGAAACGACCAAGGGCAACTTGTTCAGCTTACAACTAAACCAGACTCATCAAAGTTTTAAAAAAAGAGTACAATTAGACAAAGGCTCAGTGTGAGCGAACAAAATCGCCTTGGCATTACTAAACCAATATTAGGCGGGGAGGCAGTTGCTAAACTTCAAAGCACACTACAAGAACTCCCAACAGATAACCAAATGCAAAACATAGAACTTAAAGATTTAAATCAAACAGCAAACGAAATAATACAAGCAGAAACCAGTTTTTCAGAAGAAACAGCATTAAAAACTATGCACGATCCGCCGCTACCTATGAGAGAAATAACGGCCCTTGATCATGCTTTGAGAAGCATCAGAGGCGAATTAACAAACAATTTAGCAAAACTGGGTGAACTAGATGAGCATATAAAAAGAGAAAAAGAAAAACTAGTTGAGGCTGACGACTCCAACTTAGGACATGATGTTAAAGAAAGAATAACCCGAAGACTACATGATCTTGAACAAGAGAGATCAGCAAGACTAGAAGTGTTGTCTACTAACCGAGAACAATTACGAACTCAAGTGAGCAGAATAAGAGAAACTATCCAAAGAATTTTATATGAAGACACAACGTTAGCAGAACGAATAAGAACACTGTTTAGAGAGCAAGGTGTCACATTAGCAAGCGTTATAACTGCCTTAGGATTTGCAATAAGTACACTGGTGTTGGCTATTACAGGCGGCGGTGGCCAACGTTCAGTGCCTCCGCCACCATCACCTCCATCGCCGCCTGATAAATCATGGGTAAAAAAACAACTTGATCATCTTGCGGGTTTATTAAAAAAATTAGCCACTAAGGCCATAGACTCTTTACCTGGCATATTAGGGAGTGTCGTTAGCTGGCTTTTGTCTACTGCAAGCAAAGTAGTTGGCTTTATGGCCGAGCACTTATGGACATTAGTTGTCTTAATAGTTGGGTTAATTTTTAGTAAGATAAAGAAGGAGTAATCCTAGGCCAGTTAATCCAAAAACAAGTGCTGTCTTTTCATATTCATGGTCATTATTTTTTTTGTCATCGTGAACAGAGTCTTCAACAACCTTAGGGCTTTGGGCCTTGAGAATTGGTTGACTTATTCTTGGGCGGTCGACTACACGGGCAGGGTCAGCTTGTTTGTTTATTGTTTGTAATATTACTGGCTCAGAATTTATGTTGTTTTTTCCAACTTTCTGTTCTTTGCCCGCCACAAGGATTTCATTATTGTAGTTTATTATTGTTCCTATCTGTAGTCTGAGGTCAGAAGGCTTAGCTTCTTTAGCTTAATCCTCTTGGTTCCTCGGGGAACATAGGGCCGCAACCACACTCCTCCAGCGCACTCTGTTCTGGGACGCCCTCTTCAGCTCGGCCCATGTCATTCCGGTGGCCTTGGCTTCAGTGTTTGTACTTCTCCGCCACGTCTGTCTTGGTCGCCCAACTTTGCGTTTGCCCTGGGGGTTCCATTCCAGAGACTGCCTTGTGATGTTGGATGTGGGCTTTCGCAGCGTGTGGCCAATCCATCCCCATTTCCTTTTTCTGATCTCTTGGTCGATGGATGTCTGCTTTGTTCTGTTCCAGAGGTCTTGGTTGGAAATCACCTCTGGCCACCTGATGTTGAGAATGTTGCGGAGGCATCTGTTGATGAAGGTTTGCAGTCTGTGGTTGTTTGTCTTTGTGGTACGCCATGTTTCCGAGCCATAGAGGAGAACTGATTTTACGTTGGTGTTGAAGATCCTGATCTTGTTGTGTAGTGAGAGAGCTGAGGATCTCCAGATTGGGCGTAGGGTGTGAAAGGCATGTCTGGCTTTGTTTATACGGCTCCTGATGTCTTCGTCCGTTCCCCCGTCCTTGCTGACCACACTGCCCAGGTATACAAACTTGTCGACTTCTTTGATGTCTTCCTGCTGCAGTTGGATGGGGTCCTGCTGATTGTTGTTTATCCTCATGACTTCGGTTTTGCCGGTGTTGATCTTGAGACCGGTCTTCTCAGCTTCCTCAGCAACTCGGTCCAGCTTTGCCTGTGCATCTTGTTGCTTGTGGGAGAGAAGGGCGATGTCATCTGCAAAATCCAGGTCTTCTAGTTGTTTGGCGAAGGTCCACTGGATCCCTGTCCTCCTTCCTGTTGTTGACTGCCTCATGATCCAGTCGATCACCATCAGGAAGATTGTCGGCGAGAGGATACAGCCCTGGCGGACGCCGGTCTGTACAGAGAAGGGCTCTGTCAGTTTTCCATCGTGGACTACTTGGCATGTGGCGTTTCCATACAGCTGCTGGATGATGGTGATGAACTTGGGTGGAAATCCATAGTGCTGCATCAGTTTCCAGATGACCTCCCTGTCAACGCTGTCAAACGCCTTCTGGAAGTCAACGAAGACGCTGTACAGGGGGGTCTGCCACTCCAGGGACTGCTCGATGATGATCCTCATTGTCGCGATGTGGTCAGTGCAGGATTATCTTGCGGAAACCTGCCTGCTCCTCCCGGAGTGCCTTGTCCAGTGTGGTCTTCAGCCTCTCCAGGATGATCCTGGTGAGAACCTTTCCCGGGATGGACAAAAGCATGATGCCCCTCCAGTTGGTGCAGGATGAGAGGTCCCCTCTCTTTGGCAGCTTCACCAGGTGTCCCTTCTTCCAATCGTCTGGCACATCCTCGTTCTCCCAGATCTTCTTCAGGAGCGGGTGCAACATATCGGTGGAGGTCTGGATGTCGGCCCTAAAGGCTTCAGGTGGTATGCTGTCCGGACCTGCTGCCTTGCCAGAGGTCAGAAGGCAGCATGTATAAACCAGTGCCAACAGCAAAGTCTACTTTCGATCTTGCGAATTGTAAAACATTTTGGTACCTTTTAATACTTGATGGCAAATCAACTGCAGAATTAATGGCGTCCTCTAAATTTGCCAAGTACTGTTTTTGTGCATCAAAGCCAGTAGAAGGATCAGTTATGTTCGATCTTGCTTGTGCTTGCGAACCTAGCAACACCAAACATAAGTACGAATGGAGTCGTTTATTCGTTCTATTCCCGCTCTAGTTAGACCATTAGAAGTGTCTAAAATAAATGTTGTCCACGCTGTTTTATGCTCTTGCTCTATGGACCCGAGGTGAACAGCTGTGCCTGAAGAGAAAGATGTGTAAGGAGGATTGTGATCATAGTTATACTTTCTGTGCACGCCCCCAAAATAAGGGGTGCCTAAACCATGATAGCGGTCCAACTTTTGTCTAAAGTCTGTCTTAACATTAATATTGAATTCGTTACAGATCCTTTCAAAAGCCTTGTTATCTATTCTGTTGCTGAATGGATTAAACGGTTTGTCATTTGGTAATGGCGCTTGCAGTTCAGACAAAATACGCCTGAAGGTGTAATAGAAATGAAATCTATACACTGACCTCACCAAAGGATCAGGATGATTTAAATGATCGGCATACGACACTCCACACCCAGTTGATGCGCAAAACACAGCAAAGTTTAACTGGTTCTGATAAAACTGCATCGGATGACTGAACCACACTTTTGCGATGTGGTCTTTTTGAATAGGGGGGGTTAAGATATCTGTCCAATGGATTACTAACCTTTACTTGAAAGGCGTCAGACTGAGTAACAGAAATGTCAAGGGTGTCAGTTGTTATATTTTTAAGATTGTAGTGCGGCCCGACAGAATATTTTGCATTAGTATATTTGAATGCGCTCATTTTTAAATTTGTTTTTAAAATGTTTGTAACAATAACAACTCAAGACAGTCCTTCGTTTTTAGAATATGCTATTGATAATAACTGCGGAACCCAAAGGGTCGCACTCCATGAAATTTTTTACAAAGTCGTATGGTTTAATATAACTGAATCCAAGGAGAATAATAAGATTATAAAATATGACAAAAGAGGAGACAAAGTTAGCCAGTTAACCATACCTGATGGTTATTACGGGTTTTGCTCGCTGAAAGAAGCAATGAGTAACTTCGACATTACTCTCAAACTTAACAATGCAAATTTGAAAATAATGTTAGCATTCAAACCTGAAGAAGAAGAAGTAGGTTACTATTTTGATGGAGAGCTAGCTAAAATGTTAGGCTTTACAACTGACAATCGAGACTTTCATAGTTTTAGAATTACATCAGACAAAACTACTTATGAGGGAGAAAACCCGCTCGATCTTGCATTACATTCATTACTCTATGTTCATTTGGACGAGCTGAGCACTGATGAAAACTTATATGATGGGAGGCCCTCAACTGTTTTAAGAGCTCTTCCATCAGGGAAAGCTGCATATTGCGATTATGAAATTATACAATTCTCTAATTTACAGTTTAAAAAATTAGCTTGTGGGAGGGTCAGATCATTTAATATAAAGATCACAATAAAACAGGGAAAGTCGTGAAATGTGATAACTTGCACATTGTTTTAGAAATAAAATAATAAGTTGTACTAAAAATAATGTCGCGTGGGCCAGAAGAATCGGGAGTTACATCAGCGCCTGAGAGGTGTGTAACTTTAGAATAAAAAGACCTTGCAGACGTTGAGGACTTTGAACAGAACGGTGAGATAGGCACTTTGTATGGTTTTGAGTACACTAAAGGTGGTTATTATAAGCGCAAAGAGGTTGGCGACAACAAAAAGTTTCCTAAACTAGAACAACTACGCAATCTAGAAGCAAATAATGTGGGCCAGTATGAATATAAAATAGTTCGAAAAACTGACAACAAATGGCACTTAGAACCATATTTAGAATGGGACATAAAATTTGAATTCTTAAGCCCATTTACATTTTTTGACCGTCAAAAAAGTTTCAGAAAAGCATTGAACTCTGGCCCTTTACATGTAAGTCTTATGCCAGAGGACAACAGTCGGAAAAAAGATCGAAATAAAGCCGTTTGGGGGAAAAAAAACAGTACATTTCCCCCACAAAAAAGAGAATTTTTGGGTTTTTTTTAAAAAAAGCTTCTCCCAAAAATTTCAGGGTTATTCCACGCACAAAAAATTTGGAGACACGTTCACAATGATATTTAAAAATTTTTGTTTTTTTAAAAAGGGTGAGGCGAGGAATGGGAGCTTTGGGGGATCCCGTGACAATTTTTATGAAAAGGGAAATTTTTATTTGCTGGCAAAACTTAGACCCTTGAAAAACTTAAAGTTACTGTCGTTGTTCTTTACAATGGCGAGGATATTAAGGTCCCTAACAACAAGAACAAAAATTTATATTTTTTTTTAAATAGAAACGATCTTACCCGAACCCGAACTGGATTAATCTTTCACATTTGGGCTTTATAGGGTTTTATTTTACTGAACAAGTTTTGACAGAGAGTATGATTTTTAAAAAATAACTGGGGTTTTGATTAAATTCTGTTTTTTTTTTTTTTTCTATGGAAAAGTTAAACCCTTTTTGAAACCAAAAAAACCCCTCATTGTTCATTGATTTGGGGACAGCTTTGGGTTTTGGGGAAAAAAAAAATATTTGGGCCTCGACCATTACAAAAAAGTTTTTCGTTATTTAAATTTTTTTCATATTGTAATTTTCTGTCCAACACTCAAAAGGAAAACAAAGCTTTTCCGATTAAAAAAGGTTTATATTTGGGGGGATGATGA
>JAMYXO010009179.1:0-10000 GCA_033310375.1 Conus canariensis
CTTCCGGGGTTCCCCCCTCCCCCCCAGGCTGTCTCGTCTTCCGCGCTCCCAGGCTGTCATCGTGCTTCCGCTTCCCCCAGCTGTCATCGGCTTCCCGCTCCCCCAGCTGTCATCGTGCTTCCGGCGTCTCCCCCAGGCTGTCATCGTGCTCCGCGTCCTCCCCCACTGCAGTGCTTCCAGCGTCTCCCCCAGCTTCGGCTTCCGCGTCCTCCCCTAGCGTCATCGTGCTTCCAGCGTCTCCCCAGGCTGTCATCGTGCTTCCGCGTCTCCCCCATGTCATCCTTCCAGCGTCTCCCACCAGGCTGTCATCGTGCTTCCGCGTCTCCCCCAGCTGTCATCGTGCTTCCGCGTCTCCCCCAGCTGTCATCGTGCTTCCGCGTCTCCCCACGGTGTCATCGTGCTTCCGGCGTCCCCCCAGCTTCATCTGCTTCCAGCGTCCCCCCAGGCTGTCATTCGGCTCCCGTCTCCCCCAGCTGTCATCGTGCTTCCGACGTCCTCCCCCAGCTGTCTCGTGCTTCCAGCGTCTCCCCCCAGGCTGTCATCGTGCTTCCGCGTCTCCCCCCCAGCTGTCATCGTGCTTCCGCGTCTCCCCCCAGGCTGTCATCGTGCTTCCGCGTCTCCCCCAGGCTGTCATCGTGCTTCCAGTCTCCCCCAGCTGTCATCGTGCTTCCGCTCCCCCCAGGCTGTCAGTGCCTTCCACGCGTCCACCAGGCTGTCAGTGCTTCCGCGTCTCCCCAGGCTGTCATGTGCTCCGCTCTCCCCCCAGCGTCATGTGCCTCGCGTATCCCCAGTGTCATTCCGCGTCACCCCAGCGTCATCGTGCTTCCGCGTCTCCCCAGGCTGTCATCGTGCTTCCAGCGTCTCCCCAGGTGTCTCGTGCTTCCAGCGTTCTCCCCCAGGCTGTCATCGTGCTTCCCGTCTCCCCCAGGCTGTCATCGTGCTTCCAGGCGTCTCCCCCAGCTGTCATCGTGCTTCCAGCGTCTCCCCCCAGGCTGTCATCGTGCTCCGCGTCTCCCCCCAGGCTGTCATCTGCTTCCGCGTCTCCCCAGGCTTCATCTGCTTCAGGTCTCCCAGGCTGTCATCGGTGCTTCCGCGTCTCCCCCAGGCTGTCATCGCTTCCGCGTCTCCCCAGGCTGTCATCGTGCTTCCGCGCTCCCCCGGCTGTCATGTCCGCTGGCTAGCGGCCTCCAGTCTGTCATCGTGCTTCCAGCGTCTCCCCCCAGGCTTCATCGTGCTTCCGCGTCTCCCCCTGTCATCGTGCTTCCCGGTCTCCTCCAGCTGTCATCGTCTCACGCGTCTCCCCCAGCTGTCATCGTGCTTCCAGCTCTCCCCCATGTCAGTGCTTCCGCGTCTCCCCCAGCTGTCATCGTGCTTCCGCGTCTCCTCCAGCCTGTCATCGTGCTTCCGGTCTCCCCCCAGGCTGTCATCGTGCTTCCGCGTCTCCCCCCAGGGCATCGTCTCGCGTCTCCCCAGGGTTCGGCTTCCGGCGTCTCCCCAGCTGTCATCGTGCTCCACGTCTCCCCAGGCTGTCATCGTGCTTCCACGTCTCCCCCAGCGCTTCCAGGCTTCAGCGTCATCGTGCTTCGCCCTCCCCAGCTGTCATCGTGCTTCCGACGTCTCCCCCAGCTGTCATCGTGCTTCTGCGTCTCCCAGGCTGGTCATCGGCTTCCAGGCCGTCCTCCCCCAGCTGTCATCGTGCTTCCGGCGTCTCCCCCAGGCTGTCATCGGCTTCCGCGTCTCCCCCACTGCATCGTGCTTCCGCGTCCCCCCCAGCTGTCATCTGCTTCCGCGTCTCCCCCAGGGGTTCATCGTGCTTCCGCGTCTCCCCCCCCACGTCACTGCTTCCGGCGTCTCCCCCAGCTTCATCGTGCTTCGGCTCCCCCCAGGGTGTCATGGCTTTCCGCGCTCCCCCACTTCATCGGCTTCCAGCGTCTCCCCCAGGCTGTCATCGTGCTTCCGCGGCTCCCCCAGCTTCATGTGCTTCCGGCGCTCCCCCAGCTTCCCTCGTGCTTCCGCTCCCCCCAGGCGTCCGCGTCTCCCCAGCTGTCCCTCTCCCTCCCCCCAGGCTGTCATCGTTTCCGGCGTCTCCCAGCTGTCATGCTCCCGCTCCCCCCTGCACGTCTTCCAGCGTCTTTCCCCCCCGGCTTCATCGTGCTTCCAGCGCTCCCCCAGGCTGTCTCGTGCTTCACGTCTCCCCCACCCTGTCTTCATCGTGCTTCCGCGGCTCCCCCACGTCATCGTGCTTCCCCTCCCCAGCTTTCACCGGCTTCCCAGCGTCTCCCCCATGCTGTCATCTGCTTCCCTCCCCCGCGTCCTGGGCCTTTCCCGCTCTCCACCAGCTGCATGCTTCCAGCGTCTCCCCAGCTTCATGCTGGTCCCCCACTTTGCTTCCTCGGTCCCCCACCTGCATCGCTTCAGCTCCTCCCCCAGCTGTCATCGCTTGCCGAGCGGTCTTCCTCCCCCACCCCGTCATCGTGCTTCCGCGTCTCCCCCAGGCTGTCATCGTGTTCCGCGTCTCCCCACTGTCATCGTGTCCGCGTCTCCCCCCACTGTCATCGTGCTTCCGCTCTCCCCCAGCTGTCATCGGCTTCCGCTCTCCCCCAGCTGTCATGGGTGTTTCCCGGGGCGTCCCCCCGCTGTCATCGGCTTCCGCGTTCCCCCAGGCTGCATCGTGCTTCCAGCGTCCCCCCCAGGCTGTCATCTGCTCCGGCGTCTCCCCAGGCGTCATCGTGC
The DNA here is from genome assembly GCA_033310375.1 of Conus canariensis. Taxonomy (NCBI): domain Eukaryota; kingdom Metazoa; phylum Mollusca; class Gastropoda; order Neogastropoda; family Conidae; genus Conus; species Conus canariensis. The sequence goes on from JAMYXO010009179.1 coordinate 2,734, forward strand.
TTCCAGCGTCTTCCAAGGGCTGTCATGGTGCTTCCAGCGTCTCCACCAGCTGTCATGGGTTTTCCCAGCGTCCACCAGGGCGTCATGTGCTTCCACGCTCCCCAAGGCTGCAAGGGGCTTGGGCGCCCCCCCAAACGCCAGGGCCCCGGCGCTCGCCCAGCTTCATCCTGTGGGCGTCTCGCCCAGGCTGTCATCGGCTTCGGCGTCTCCCCCGGGTTTCATCGTGTTTCTGACTCCCCCCCCGCTGCATCGTCTTCTGACGTTTTCCCCAGGCTTCATCGTCTTCTACGTCTCCCCCAGGCTGTCATCGTGCTTTTCACGTCTTCCTCAGCTGCATCGTCTTCGAACGTCTCCCCCAGCGGTCACCCTGTTCAAAACAATACATCCTCTCGTATTCGTGCGTGCATGCGTGCGTCTATATTATATATTTTCGTGTCCGCATTTGTTTTGCGTGCGTGTGCGTGCGGTGCGTCGTGCGGTGCTGTGTGTGTGTGATTTTCCCGTAACCTCGAGTGTATTCCTTGTTGTGTGTGCTTGCGTGTGTGTGTGCCGCGCCCCGTGGTGGGGTGGTGCGTGGTGCGTGCTGGGTGTTGTGCCTGTGCGCATTTGCGCCGCGCGTGTATTTGTGGCACCAGCGATCCTCATGCCATTGTCACTGTGGTAGAAAAAAAAAATGATTGTGATCACTTTGCGAAATCCTGGTTTCCATGAAACTTGAAAAAGTTTAACTCAAAAAAATTCCCTCCCCATTCGCTCACGATTGCAGTAACGTCATTCCGTCATAAGGAATCGTCCGATTGCTCACTGATTGCAGTGACGTCACTTCCGTCATAAGGAATCAGTCTGATTGCTCACTGATTGCAGTGACGTCACTTCCGTCATGATAAGGAATCAGTCGTCTCACTGATTGCAGTGATGTCACTTCCCGAGAAGAACAATGCACCAAGGCCAAAATAAGATACGATAACCTTTGCCCTCAAATAGTGTCTGCTCCGTTGTTGCAACTGACAGCACTGAAGTTAAACACTCGATGCTTTACATGGATGTACTCATAACTCATTACCATCCAAATGGAATCAAATGTTCCAGAATTTTGTCACTTACCTGGTTCAAATCGTGTAGTACCCGTCCTCTCTGCTATGGAAACCAATGATGGTGCGCTATGGAATCCTGGTGGCCTGGTACCAGATTTTGGACATGCCAATCCCTAAAATCCTGCCACCAAGCAAAAAGCCATCAGATATGAATTAATATAAAACACAAACCCAATTTTGATCCATTCCTGACTCAAAAACAAATCGCTAACCCCGAACAGAACACCACATCCTATAAGAAAATACCAAAGTCTAATAAAGGGAATACAAAGAAACGAAAAAGAATACCTAAGTACTGAAAAAAAAGACGCTACATTCTGAGAAAAAAAAAACTGTAGGCCCCCCAAAAGGGAAAAGCCAATGTAAAAAAAAAAAAGCACTAGACCCTATGAAAGGACACATTGACTTATCATCCCTAGTGAGGAGGACACAGACCACACTAAACCTTTCACAGGATTGGGTCATTGACTTACCATCCCTTTAGGACACAGCCACACTAAACCTTATCACAGGATGGATCATTTGACTTACCATCCCTGGTGAAAGAAAAAACAGACCACACTAAACCTTATTTCACCAGGGAAAAAAATTTGGGATCATTTGGGCTTACCATCCCTAGTGAGGAGGACACAGACCACACTAAACCTTATCACAGGATGGATCATTCATAAAACAAGCACACAATCCGTGAAAGACGACCACTGTTCCCACAATAAAGACTCAAGTCCTGTAAAAGAAGACAAACCATCAAAGAACACCCGGTAGAAAAAGCTGAAGCCCTGCAAAGGGGGCACTAAACTGTGGGGAAAACATCGCCAGACCAAAAAGCAGAACACCCAAAATCATGAAATGGTAATACCAGTAAACATTATCTGCGAAAGGACTACGAAAAAAAGGGGCCAAACCGCATCAAAAGAACACTAAACTCTATGAAAGGGGAAATTTTTTAAGCGCTATAAACATGACGTTTAACCCTGAGAAAGACACAAACCGTGAAAGAGGGAAAAAAAATCATCATTAAAGAACACTGAACTGGTCAATGTCTATCTCCCATTCCAACGTGCTCGCTTTTGCTATTGCGTACGGTTTTTTTTGTGGTGTGTGTTGTGTGTGTGTGTGTGTGTGTGTGTGTGTGTGTGTGTGTGTTGTGTGTGTGAAAACGAAGGAGAAACATTGAACCACATGGGCAATGACAAACGTTATATATTATAAAAATCTAACAATGGAGGAGCTTCTGTACTCACTTTGCCATCTAAAATCTGGTAAAATTGGGGACAGATTTGAACCCATTTCTTACAACTTGATAAAGCTTTTCCACAATGCTTTTTGAAAAAAAAATTATTAAGTTCTTCCAATTATGCTGGAATCTGGAAAGCCCGCAATGGCTTGGAAAAAGCAACAGTTTACCTATCCATAAACAAGGAAAATCAAAAAGAAAATCTAATTTTCGACCCATTTCTTGACTCCTCACATTGGAAAACTTTTGAGAAAATAAAATTCAGATTAGAACATTTCCTTGAAAAGAAGGATTTTCCAATTTTGAAGCTGGTTTCAGAAAAGGGAGGGTGTCACTGATCATTTAGTCTTTTATTCCAGGTTTACTGATCTCGGGACCAGGTTGAAAGGGTAACTGAGTATAATATTAGGTTCTGTTATCGATGACAAACTTAAATTCACTTCTAATTCTCCTGTTAAAAAAAATTCAGTCAAGCGGTATTCTTACAGAAATTGAATACCTTGGAGTGAACTGTGACTTTTTAAAAGCTTTTCCACAGAAGCAATATTAATTTGTGATCACTTTTTCATTTTTAGGTGAAATGGGGATTAAATGTGAAGAACAAATGCTTGCTGGAAAAGATTGTGAAACGGTGTGGAAGTTTATTGTGTTAAGCAACAAATTTAGAGAAATGTTTGAAAAAAAGTGCCAAAAGAAGCTCAAAATTGAAATTGATGAAACCCATCCCTTCCCCTTTATGAAAAGATCCTTCAATAGACATTCCGGCAACTGAAATGTGAAACCGACAGACTGAATCGTAATTTTTTTGCCTATTTCAATCCGTTCATTGAATAATCACTGACCTACCATCCTATAAATGTTTAACGGGCGAAACGGGATAGAAAGAGAGGGTGATGGTGGGTGGGGGAGGTGGTGGGAGAGAGGAGAGTGTAATTTGGGGGGGGATGATAACAATGATAATGATTTTAAAATTGTCTCATTCTCACCCCTGTAGAGTGTGGTGTGTGTTTTGTGTGTTTGTGCGGGGTGGTGCTGTGCGTGTTGTGTGCGTGTGGTGTGTGTGTGTTGTGTGTGTGCCCCTTTTTTACGGTTTATTTTAGCGTACAGCTATTTGTATTAAATTCACTGGATGTAAAATGGAGTGCATGTTGGGTAGAGTTATCGATTAGTTTTATGTGAAAAATAAGCCTTACTTTATATATATTGTTTTTAAATTTGTGGCATGGCAGTGTGAGTGCATTTGCACATTTTACATCAATGTTGTGTACTCATATGTCATGTGTTTATGTGTTCCCACCACAACACAAAGTTCTTATCAAAGAACATAAAGTGTCTTGAATTGAATTGAATTGAATTAGCTTCACACGTCAAAAAACCTTGGCTAAGCGACACTCCACTTAGCCACGTTTTTTTATATTCATAGAGCGTACGATTCCGTTTGGCATTTAAATTATTGTCCAAAGCTCATGAAATTGGGATTAAAGGTCGTTTCCACATTTTTACAATCATTTTTATCTGAAGAACGCTACAATAAAACTAAATGGTGGGGTGTCAAGTACAAGATATGTTAACATGGGTGTCCCTCAAGAATGTAATTTTTCCAATCCTCTTCTCATTGAGCCTTATCTTAACCAGATTGACACGAAAGGGGCAACTTTAGCTGCTTGTCAATGATATTGCAATGGAAAAATTAAATTGTAATTTTACAAAAAACAAAATCAAGCGTAATAAAATTTTGAACAGTTTTCAATTTGCGGTCAGTAAACTTGTTAACTATTTGAATTCAAACGGTTTTAACTTATCAACGGACAAATCGTTTTTATTATATTTACAAAGAAAATATCGATTTTGAAGGTAAGGGACCTGTAAAAGTAAAATAGGCGATTCTTTCATTTTCCCGAATAAGCAAGTAAAATTTCTAGGCGTTATTTTTCACATAAATTATTTTGGTGTAAACATATAAATCATCTCGTGAAAAGGCAAGAAAGAAAATTGCGTTACTGCGAGTCCTAACTGAATCCCTCTAATAAATTATGGATCTAATCTTATCCATGTCGCCTTAGGGACAGTTCGTTCGATTGTAAGTTATGTCAAGAAGTATTTTTAACTGCACCAAAGACAGATTTACATAATTAACTAGTATGATTCCTTACACTTAAAATTGCTTTGGGCTTCCAAGATGGGCATCAATTGATATGACTTAAGAGAGCAGGAGTTTTGCCTTTAAATGAACATGATGCTCTGTGCTTGTACTACTCAGCACGAGCAAGAACATCCCTAACTCAGTTACTTCTGAACTTGATGAAAGCACATACGTTTCTAGAGAATACGGAATAAAAAAGCATATACTTCATTGTCTGATTATGCATCTCCTCTTTACATGCATGTGACTTTTCGCTTGACAACATTGTTAAAATGACCAAATACCCTTTCCCCCTTTGTTGATAAGCAAGCAATTTTTTCTATTCCTATGGTAATATTACTAAAAATGAGAATCCACTTTTGCTTGCTTCTCTTGTTAAAGATTGATTTACACTGATATGAATCTTATCTGCATATTTCACTGATGGTCATTTCGTGTACTTCGAGTTGGTGCTCTTCGTGATACCTTCCCTAACATTGAAAAAAGATTCATATTACCAAAAGGTTGTTCTTTTTTCACTGCTGAGTTATTTGCTCTTATAAAGCTATTAATTTCATTCTTGATAGCAAGTCTTACCAGAAAGAAACTGATTTTGTCATGATTCCAAGTCTGCTTTAACGCTTTATACCTTCAAAATACATCAAGTCGTCCTGACTCGTCAGTGAAATTTTATTTTCAATTCACCAGGTAATGATGCAGTTCTAAAATAACATTATTATGGTACCCGGTCACTGCAATCTTCGAGGGAATGAACTGGCTGATACCTGTCAAAAGAGGCTTCAATGCAAAATCGAATACAGTTGTAGTGATATTCCTTATTCGGTTCTTGAAATAAACAGTATTCTGACAAAAGCACTCTGACCAGAGAAGAACACAGTACCTTGAAGCTGCCATTCAGAAGAACAGATGGTATCTTTCTGCCCCCACAATCATTGTATAAGTCCGCCAGTTCTATTCCGAATCGAAATTTATTGCACAGAATACGGTGGACGGTTGGTTAGGAGGTTTTTAAAACCATCTCCTTTGTGTTCTGTGTCAAAACCTTCATGTACTCATTTTTACTTCATTTCATTACAAAAGCGTATTTTCAATGTCTTCATGAATAAAATTTGGTCTAAAAATCTACCTTTAACATTGCATAGTGTTTTTGTCCCAACCCAAAAATGGTGGAGTCTAACCAATCGGCTGTAAAATCGATCAAGTCTCATCCCCTTGCAGATTTTTCTAACGGATATTTTTTTTCTTGGTTTAGTGGTCTGATGTACACGAAGCAAAGACTTGTTACATGACATAGCTGTCCGACTCTCACGTGTACTAGGTCGCATTATTCCATTTACGAAACGTTGCATAGTTTGCGCGCGCTAGAGAGAGAAAAGAGAAGAGAGAGAGGAAGAGAGAGAGAGAGAGAGGAGAGAAGGGGGAGAACTTGGTTGTTTATATGTGAATGCATGTTGTGCGTACGTCTGTACGTTTTTGTGTGATATGTTTTATGAGTTAGAGGGTGTTGAGTTGTGTGTTGGTGTTGTTGTGTGTTGTGTTGTGTGTGGTGTGTGTTGCGGCGCGCGCGGAGAGAGAGAGAGAGAGAGAGAGAGAGAGAGAGAGAGAGATTTATTTTTTATTTGTTTGTATTGAGTGAAAATGTGCGTGCTCGCATACACGTAGTAGAGGGAAGGGAACGTGTGTTGTGTGTTTGTGGTGTGTGTGGTGTGTGTGTGTGTGTGTGTGGGTGTGTGTGTGTGTGGATGGTGTGTGTTTTGTGTGCATGTGTTTGGGGGGGGGTTCTTTGTATTTTTTTATTTTTATTTTTCTTTATTTTTTATGGTGTTCTGCGAGAGAAAGAGATGGAGAGAGAGAGAGAGAGAGAAGAGAGAGAAGAGAGAGAGAATTTTTTATTTTCAGTACAGTTAAGATGTAATGTGCTTTATTGTTACAATTTCTGATTTTTATTATGTTACTTACAAATGTTAAATGTTTTCCCTGTTAATTTTCCTTTATGATTTTTATGTCATTCAGATGTTATTTGTATTATTTTCGTTTTTCTCATTAATTTATTAAGGTTTTTCTTTTTAAAATGTCAGTACAACACTATGTTAATCTGACATAAATGGTTCATCAGTCAGTCATGTCGTGTGTGGTGTGTGTGTGTATGTGTGGTGTGGTTGTGTGTGTGTGTGTGATGCGTTGTGCGTGCTGTGCGCGGGCGTGCGGCGTCGTCGCGCGTGTGTGTCGCGTGCGCGCGCGCGTGTGTGTTTGTGTGTGTGTGTGTGTGTGGTGTGTGTGGTGTGTGTGCGTGTGTTGGCGCGCGCGCGTGCGCATGTGCGAGTACATGCGTAACGCACGCAAATACGCATGTACGCGTGTGGCACCAGCGATCCTCATACCTTTGTCACTCTGGTTAAAAAAATCTGTTAAAATGATTGATCATTTTGCAAAATCCTGGCCCCAATTGTAACTTGAAAACTTTTTTTCAGCCTCATGGTAAGGAATCAGTCTGTCTCACTTACGCAGCGATACCAGGCTGGACTGTTTACGGCGGTTTGTATAGTAAATGGATGCACTGTTTACGGCGTTTGTATAGTAAATGGCTGCACTGTTTACGGCGGTTTGTATAGTAAATGGGCTGCATTGTTTACGGGCGGTTTGTATAGTAAATGGCTGCACTGTTTACGGGCGGTTTGTATAGTAAATGGCTGCACTGTTTACGGGCGGTTTGTATATAAATGGGCTGCACTGTTTACGGCGTTTTGTATATAAATGGCTGCACTGTTTACGGCGGTTTTTATAATTGGGGCA
>JAMYXO010009180.1:0-10000 GCA_033310375.1 Conus canariensis
GGGGTGTAGGTTGGAGAGGACAGGGCTTTGATAGGTGGAGTGGGGTGAAAGGGTTTGGGGAGGACAGGGGATGTTGGAAAAGTGTGGAGTGGGGGGGTAGGTTGGGGAGGAAAGGGCTGGGTTTTTTAGTGTGGATTTGGGGGGTAGGTTGGGGAGGAAGGGGGGTTGGGTGTGTGGAGTGGGTTTTAGGTTTTGGGGAGGGCAGGGGTGTTGGGTAGGTGGAGTGGGGTGTTTGGTTTGGAAAGGACAGGGGCTGTTTGGGTAGTGTGGAGTGTGGGGTAGGGTTTGGGAGGGGCAGGGTGGGAAGTGTGGGGTGGGTGTAGGGGGAGAGGACAGGGGTGTTTGGGTAGGTGGAGTGGGGTGGGAGTTGGGAAAGGCCCGGGGATGTTGGGAAAAGGGAGTGGGGGGTAGGTTTGGGGGGGGGGGACAGGGGCTGTTGGGTAGTGTGGAGTGGGGGGTTAAAAATTTTTAAGGCCCGGGATATTGGATATTGGAGTGGGGTGTTGTTTGGGATGGGCAGGGAAAAATTGGATAAATGTGGGGTGGGTGTAGGTTTTGGGGAAGGGGTGGGATTGTTGGGGATTAGAGAGGAAAATGATTTTGAGTGAGTTGGGGAAAAAAGGGAAGGGTTTTTGGGGTGTGGGTTTGGGGAGGGAAAAAGGTGTTGGATAAGGGGTTAAAAAATTTGGTGGGGGTTTAAAAAAAAAAAAACAAAATGGAGGAGTACAGGGGTATGGGGTGTTTTAGTGGTGGGGTGATTGGGAGGGGGGACCCGGGATGTTTTGGGTAGTGTGGAATGGGGTTAAGGGTTTGGGGAAAGGGCAGGGGAGTTTTGGGTATTTTGGGGGTGGGTGTAGGTTGGGGAGGGAAAAGGGGGTGTTGTAAAAGTGGGAGGGGGGTGAAATTGGGGAGGCCCGGGGGTTGGATAGGTGGAGGGGGTGTGGTTGGGGGGAAAGGGGGGGGGGAGGAAATGGGGGGATAGTGTGGAGTGGGTGAAATTGGGGAGGGACAGGGTGTTTGGGTAAATTTGGGGGTGGGGTGGGTTTTTTAAAAGGACAGGGGGTTTGGATGTTGGAATTTGGGGGGGGAAAGGTTTTTGGGGGACAGGTTGATGGTATTTGGGGGGTTGGTTGGTTTGGGGAGGGGTGGGGTTTTTTGTGGGAGGGGGGGGTATTTTGGAGAAGGGGGTTTGGGGTGGGGTGGGGGGTTGGGGAAAGGGCAGGGGGGATGTTGGATAGGGGAGGGGGGAAGGGGGTGGTTGTATGTTGGGGAGGACAGGGGATTTGGATGGGGTTGGAGTGGGGGGTTTAGGAAGGGGGTGGGAATTTGGGGTGTTTGGTTAGGTTGGGAAGGGGTGTTGGTTGGGGAGGGGGAAAGGGGGGGGCGGGGTAGTTGGGGGTGTGGGGTGGGGTAAATTTGGGGGGACAGGGGGGGTTTGGGTAGTGTGGAGTGGGGTGTAGGTTTTGGGGAGGACAGGGGGGGTTTTTGGGTAGTGGCGGGGTGGGTGTAGGTTTGGGGAGGACAGGGGTGTTGGTAGTGTTATTTGGGGGTAAAGGGTTGGGAGGACAGGGGGTGTTGGAAAAGTGTGGAGTGGGGTGGGGGGGGAAAGGGGGGTTGGGGGAGGGCAGGGGATGTTGGGTAGTGTGGGATGGGGGGGGTAAGGTTTTTTTAAAGGGCAGGGGGAATAGAAAAGTGTTGGGGTGGGGGGGGGTAGGTTTGGAAGGACAGGGGGGTGTTGGGTAGTTAGTGGGTTTAGGGTTTGGGGAGGGCAGGGGCTGTTGGATAGTGTTGGGTGGGGTTTTAGGTTTGGGGGAGGAAAGGGATATTGGGTAGTGGGAATTTGGGGGGGGAGGTTTGGGGAGGGCAAGGGGGTGGGATAGTGTGGAGTGGGTGTAGGTTGGGAGGCCGGGGGTGTTGGGATATGTGGAGGTGGGGAGGGTTAGAGGGCCCGGGGGTGTTGGTTAGTGGGAGTGGGGTTTAGGTTGGGGGGGGGGGAAAGGGGGGGTTGGGGGGGGGACAGGGGATTTTTTTTTTTAGTGGTGGGGTGGGTGTTTGGGTTTGGGAGGGGGGGGGAAGGGGGATTGTTTGGGGGGGGATAGTGTGGAGTGGGGTGTAGTTTTTGGGGAGGACAGGGGATTTTGGATAGGGGGGTGGGGGTTGGGGGGGTGGGGGGGGTTTTGGGGGGGACAGGGGGAGTTGGAAAGGTTAGTGGGGGGGAATTGGGGGGGACAGGGGTTTGGATAGTGTGGAGTGGGGGGTTGGTTGGGGCAGGGGGTTTGGGGTAAAGGGGGGTTTTTGGGGGGGGGAAATTTAAGGGGAAGTTAAAGGGAAGGGGGTTTTTTTTGGGGGTGGGGTTATTTTGGGGGGACAAGGGGGTTGGATAGTGTTTTTTTGGGGGTGGTTTTTTTAAGGACAGGGGGTGTTTTGGGTAATGTGGAGTGGGGTGGGTTGGGAAATTTTTTTTTTTTGGGTTTGGGGAAAAAGGGGAAGGGGGGTTGGATGGTGTGGGGGGGTGTTTGGGTGGGGAAGTGGAGGGGTGGGAAGTTTGGGGGAAAAGGGGGTGGGGGAAGTTTTGGGAGGGGGGGGGACAGGGGATTTTGGAAGTGTGGAGTGGGGTGTAAAGGGGTTGGGGGGGGACAGGGGAGTTGGGTAGTGGGAAATGGGGTGTAGGTTTTGGGGGGACAGGGGGATTTTGGATAGTGTGGGGGTGGGGGGGGGGGGGGGGGGGGGGGTGTAGGGGGGGTGGAGAGGACAGGGGCCCTTTTTAAAAGTGTTGGGGTTGGGTGGACGGGTTAGGGAAAGGGGATTTTTTGTTAAGGTGGGGATGTTTGTGGGATGGGGGTTTGGTTTGGGAGGGCAGGGGTTTTATAGTGTGGAAAAGGGGGGGTAGGGTTTTTGAGGAAAAGGGAATTTGGGGTATTTGGAGGGGGTGTAAGGTTTTGGGGAGGGCAAGGGGGGTTGGGAATTAAGGGGGGTTAGGCATTTATGGTGGATTGGGGAGGGTTGAGAGGAAAAAGGGGGGTTTGAAAAGGTAGTGGGGGGAGGTTAGGAAGGGGGGTTTTGGAAAGGGGGGGGGGGTGGGGGGAGGGGGGAAGGGGGTGTTGGTTGGGAATTTGGGGGGTAGGTTTGGAAAAGGGGCAGGGGAAAAGGGTAGTGGGGAGGGGTAGGTTTGGGGAGGCCCGGGGGTGTTGATTTGTGTGGAGTGGGGTGTAAAGGTTTGGGGAAAGGGCCAAAAGGGAATAAGGGGAAAAATTTGGGGGGTTGGGGGGAAATGGGGGTTGGGGTTTGGGGGGACAGGGGATGTTTGGGTTTGTTTTTGAGTGGGTGGGATTGGGGGGACGGGGTTTTTGGAAAATTTTGGGTGGGGTTTGGGTTGGGGAGGACAGGGGAAAGTTGGGTAGTGTGGAGTGGGTGGGAGGGTTTGGGGGGGACAGGGCTGTTTTGGGTAGGTGGGGTGGGGTGTTGGTTGGGGGGGAAGGGGGGTGGGGGGGGATAGGAAATTTAAGGAGTTGGTGTGTGGGGGGGGTTTGGGAGGGAAGGGGTGGTTTTTTTGGGGGGAGGGTTGGGGGAGGACAGGGGATGTTTGGAAAAGTGTGGGGGTTGGGGGTAATTGGGGAGGCAGGGGTTTTTGGATAGTGTGGAGGGGGGGTTGGAAAAAGGAAAAGGGGGTTTTGGGTAGGGTGGAGTGGGTGGGAGGGTTTTGGGGGGACAGGGGTGTTGGATAGGTGGATGGGGGGTTTTTTTTTGGGGAAGGGGGGGTTGGTGTTGGGGTTTGGGGAGGGGGGGGGTTGTTTGGTGGGGGGGGGGGGGGGGCCCGGGGGTGTTGGAATGTGGAGTGGGGTGTAGGTTGGGGAGGACAGGGGAAATTTTGGGAAAATGGGAGTGGGGGGAGGTTTAGAAAGGAAAATGGGGTGTTGGATAGTGTGGGGGTGTGGGGGGGAGGGTTTGGGGAGGACAGGGTTTTTGGATTGGGGGGGTGGGTGGTTGGGTTTGGGGAGGACAGGGGATTTGGATAGTGTTGGGGTGGGGTGTAGGTTTTGGGGAAAGGGCAGGGGGTGTTGGGTAGTGTGGATGGGGTGTAGGTTTGGGGGGGAAAAGGGGGGTGTTGGATAGTGTGGAGTGGGGGGGTAAGGTTTGGAAGGCCCGGGGTTGGATAGTGTGGAGTGGGGGTAGGTTGGAGGGACAGGGAAATTTTTGGTAGTGTGGGGGTTGGGGGGTGGTTTTAGGGGGACAGGGGGTGTTTTATATGTTGGGGTGGGTTAGGTTGGGGAGGACAAAGGGAATTGGATAGGGGGGAGGGGGGTGTTGGTTGGAGAGGACAGGGGTTTTGAAAAGTGTGGAGTGGGGTGTAGGTTTTGGGGAGGACAGGGGGTTGGAAAGGTGGGATTGGGGGGTTAGGTGGGGGGGGACAGGGGATGTTTGGGTAGTGTGGGGTTTGGGGGGAGGTTGGGGAGGAAAAGGGGGGTTGGATATGTGGATGGGGTGTGGTTGGGGAGGACAGGGGGTTCGGATATTTTTGGAGGGGGGCTTTTAGATTGGGGGGGGCCCGGGGATGTTGGATTTGTGAGGAGTTGGGGGGGGTAGGTTTGGGGAGGCCCGGGGTGTTGGATAGGTTTGGGGTGGGGTGGGAGGTTGGAAAGAAAGGGGCTGTTGGTAGTGTTGGGGTGGGGGGGTTGGGGGGAAAGGGGATGTTTGGTAGTGTGGGGGTGGGGGGTAGGTTGGGGAGGACAGGGGATGTTGGATAGTGTGGGAGGGGTGTAGGGTTTTTAGAGGGCAGGGGCTGGGATAGGTCGAGTGGGGGAAAGGTTTGGGGGGGACAGGGGCTGTTGGGTGTGTGGGTTGGGGGGTTGGGTTGGGGGAGGAGTGGGGTGGGAGGTTTTGGGAGCGAGTTTGGGGGGGGATTTTTGGGGGGGGGGGTTGGGGGCAGGGGATGTTGGGTAGTGTGGGGTGGGGTGTAGGTTTTGGGGTGGGCAGGGGCTGTTTGGGAAATGGGGGAGGGGTTGGTTGGGGAGGACGGGGATGGTTTGGGAAAAGGGGGGAGTGGGGTGTAGGTTTGGGAGGACAGGGCGTTGGATAGTGTGGAGTGGGGGGTAGATTTGGGGAGGACAGGGGATTCGGAAGGTGGGGCCGGGTGTAGGTGAAAAAGGGGCAGGGGGGTGATGGTAGTGGGGTGGGGTAGGTTTGGGGAAAGGGCAGGGGATTTTTGGATATGGGAGTGGGGGGGTAAAGGGGGTTTGGGGAGGCCCGGGTGTTGGAAAAGTGTTTGGGGGGGGTGTACGGGGTAAGGGGGGGAGAAAGTAGGGGAAAAGTGTGTAGTTGGGGGGAAAGGGTTTGGGGAAAACAGGGGGGGATGGAAAGGGGGAGTGGGGTGTAGGTTGGAGAGCCCCAGGGGGTGTTTTTGGGTAGTTGGATGGGGTGGGGGTTTGGGGAGGAAAAGGGGCTGTTGGATAGTGGGGGGTGGGTGGTTTTCCCGGGGAAGGGCCCGGGTGTAGGATAAGGTTTGGAGTGGGGGCAGGGTTTGGGGGACAGGGATGTTGTTTGTGTGGGGGTCGGGTGGAGTTGGGGGAAAACAGGGCTTTGGATAGTGGGGGAGTGGGGAGGGTTTTGGGGGGATGACAAGGGAAAATTTGGAAAAAGTGGGAGTGGGGTGTGGTTTTGGGAGGCCCGGGGCTGGGTTGGGGAAAATGTGGAAATGGGGTGTAGGTTTGGGGGGACAGGGGCCAGTTTTGGGTAGTGTGGTAGTGGGGTAGGTTAGAGAGGGCCCGGGCTGTTGGGTAGTGTGGAGTGGGGGTTTTTGGTTTGGGGGGGACAGGGGAAGTTGGGTAGGTTTTGGGAGTGGGGGGTAAAGTTGCTAGGGGGGGGGCAGGGGATGTTTGGTTAAATGTGGGGTGGGGTTTTTAGGTTTGGGGAAAGGGCAGGGGGGTTGGATAGTGTGGGGTGGTGTTAGGTTTGGGGAGGACAGGGGAAAATTTGGATGTGTGGAGTGGGGGTAGGTTGGGGGGGCCCGGGATGTTGGATAGAAGGGGGTGGTGTGGGTTGGGGGGAGATTTGGGTGGGGGTTTGGGGAGGACAGGGGAAGTTGGAAAATGCGGGGTGGGGTTGTAAACTTTGGGGGGGACCGGGGGTTTGATAGTGGGGAGTGGGGTGGGTTTGGGTTTGAGAGGCCCGGGAAATTGGTATTTTGCAGTGGGGGGGTAATTGGGGGGACAGGGCGTTTGGTGTGGGGGGTGGGGGGTGTTGGTTTGGGGGGGGAGTGGGGTTAGGTTGGGGAGGGGAGTGGGGGGGATTTTGGGGGGGGGGGGGCAGGGGATTTTGGATAGTGTGGGTGGGGTGTAGGTTGGAGAGGCCCCCGGCCGTCCCGGGTAGTTGGAGTGGGGTGTAAAGGTTTTGGGGAGGACAGGGGGTGTTGGGTAGGGTAGAGGGGGGTGGGTTTGGGGGGGGGACCCGGGTCGTTGGAAAAGGGGGGAGTGGGGGGGTAGGTTGGGAAGGGGACAGGGGATGTTTTGGGTAGTGTGGGGGGGGTGTAGGTTGGGAGGACCGGGGGTGTTGGAAAGGAGGATTGGGGGTTTAGGTTTTGGGGGAGGAAAAGGCTTTTTGGATATGTGGGGTGTGGGAATGGAAGGAGAGGACAGGGGTTTGGGGTGTGGATTTTTGGGGGGTAGGGTTTGGGGAGGACCCGGGGGGGGGGTGGATAGGTGATTGGGGGGAAGGGTTTTGGGGAGGCCCGGGTTTGAAGGGGAGTGGGGTGTAGGTTGGGGTGGAAAAGGGGCTTTTGGGTATTGTGGAAATGGGGTGGTTGGGAAAGGACAGGGTAAAGGATAATGTTTGGGGTGGGGTGAAGGTTTGGAGAGGAACCCCGGGGGTTTTAAGTGTGGAGTGGGGGAGGTTGGGGGAGGCAAGGGGGCCCCCCCCCGGATATTTTGGAGTTTGGGGGGTAGTTTGGGGTGCCCGGGGGTTTGGGGGTAGTTTTTGGGTTGGGGGGGGTAGCTTGGGGGAACCGGGGCTTTTAAAGTGGGAGTGTGTGGGAGGTTGGGGGAGGGCCGGGGCTGTTGGATGGGGGGATTTTGGTGTAGGTTGGAGAGGACAGGGCTTTATGATAGTAATAGTGTGGGGCAAGGGGGAGGACAGGGGGGTTTTGGGTAGTGTGGGGTGGGGGGGAAAAGGTTTTGGGGGGGGGACCGGGTGTTGGATAGTTTGGAGTGGGGGGTTAGTAGGAGGGCCCGGGATGTTTTGGGGTAGGGTGGAGTTTAGGTTAAGGGTTTGGGGGGACCGGGGGGTTTTTTTAGTTTTTGGAGGGGGTTAGTTGGGGAGGACAGGGGGTGTTGGATAGTGTGGGGTGGGTTTGGGGTTGGGGAGTGAGGGGGGGGGTTGGGGGAAGGGGGGTTTTTGGAGGGGGAATTTGGGGGGAAGGGGTTTTTGGATATGGGCGGGGGGGGGTTGGGAGATGGCAAGGGGGGGGGTGGGGAATGGGGGAGGTTGGGGAGGGGGCTGAGGATATTGGGGGAAAAGGGGTGAAAGGGGGGGGGAGGCCCTGTGATGGCAAATAGGAAATAGGGTTTGGGGGAAAGGTTTAGGGGGGGAAGGGGAGGAAAGGCAGGGAAATTTTAAAGTGTGGATGGGGGTTAAAACGGGGGGTAGTGTTGGAAATGTTTGGAGAATTTTAAAGGGGGGGGGCCAGGGGAAAAATTTAAAGGGAATGGGTTTGGTTTTGGGGGAAAAGGAATTGGGTAGGTGGGGTTTGGTTTGGTACAGGGGGTGTTGGTAAGGGGGGGGTTGGTTGGGGGGGAAGGGGGGATTGGGGGAAGGGGTTTTGTTTCCCAAGGGGGGGAGGTTAAGGGGAGTGGGGGGAAAAGGACCGGGGGGGGGTGGGGTTTTTGGGGAAAATAGGGGGTTTGGAAATTGGGGTGGGGGAAGGGGGGGACCGGTATTTTTAAAATTAAATGGGGTGGGGGGGGGATTGGGGGGGTTTTGGGGGGCCAGGGGGGGATAAGGGGGATGGGGTGGTTGGGGGGAATTTTAATTTAGTTGGGGTTTGGGGTTGAAGGTGGGAGTTGGTAAATGTTTTAGTGGGTGAAGGTTTGGGAGGACAGGGGGTTTGGGGGAGTGTGGAGTGCGTGTTTTTGGGGAGGGGAAGGGGGAGTGGTTGGGGGGGAAAAATTTTGGTTTGGGGGGGAAAGGGGTTTGGTAGGGGGGAGGGGGGGATTAAGGGCACGGTTATAGGTAAGGGGGGGAAAGGGATGGGAGGCAGGGGGGAAGGTTGGGGGGGTGGGGGAGGCCCGGGGGGTTTGGAAAGGGATTGAGGTTTTTGGGAAGGGTTAGGTATTGGGTGGGTGTAGGTTGGGGAGGCAATTTTTATATGGATGGGGTGTTTTGGTTAAATGGACAGGGGGGGGGTATTTAAATAAAGAGTTTAGAGGGGGGTTTGGAAAAGGGTTTGGGGGTTTGGGGTTTGGTTGGGGAGGAAGGGGAAATTTGGGTAGGGGGGGGGGAGGGGGAGGAAGGGGTAAAGGGTTGATTGTGGTTGGGGAAAAAAAAAAAAAAAAACAGGGGGTTATAATGAGGGGGGGGGGAAGGGCCCAAGGGGAAAAAAAGTGGGAGGGGGGTTTGGGGGAAAAGGGGAAGTTTTTGGGGGTGGGGGGATTAAGGCAATAAGGGGGGTGGGGGAGGTTGGAGAAAGGGCCAAAAGGGGTTGGGGTTTTGTGTATTTTGGGGGAAATTTTGGGGCAGGGCGCGGAATTTGGGTTGTGGTGAGTTTGGGGGGGGGGGTGTTGGTTGGAGTGGTGGAGTAGTTTAGAGGAAAGGGGGATAGGTAATGGGAAGGGGGGGCCCCCGGTTTGGATAGGGAGTGGGGGTGTAGGGTTTGGAAGGGGGGGGGGGGCCGAAGTGTGGGGTTTAAAATTTGGGGCAGGGTAGTTGGTAGGGGAAATGGGTTTATTGGAGAACACTTTAAGTTAGTGGTGGTTTTGGGGGACCGGGGCCCGGGGTAGGGGGTCCCGGGAGGTGGGGAAGGGGTGTTTAATGTGGGTGGGGTTTGTTCAGGATGTTTCGAAATTTTGGGGGGTGGGGTGTAACTTGGGGGACAGGGTGGGATGGTTAAATGGGGGGTTGGGGGAAAAGTATATGTGGAATGGGTGAGGTTGGGGCCCCGTTGGGTGGTTAGGGGGGTAGTGGGAATGGGGGGGTTTGAGGGGAGGGGAAGTTTTTGGGGCTTTTGGATAAAGTGGGGTTTTGGGCCCCGGGCAGGGGGGTTTCGTTGAGGGGTTGGTTTTAGAACGGGGTTATTTGGAGGGGGGGAGAACAAGGGGTTTTGGATGGGGTTTTAAATTGGGTTGGAGGCGGGACCCAGGGGAATATTTGTATTTTTGGAGTCGGGGGGGATCCGTTAAGGGGGGTATTAGCAGGGGGGGAAAGGGAGTGGGTGTAGGTTGGGGGGACCGGGGAGTTTGGGATATGGGAGGGGGGATTAGGGCGGGTGTTAAAGGAGTGGGGGTGGGGGAGGCCCGGTTCAATATGGGGTGGGCTTGATGGGGAGGACAATTTTAATTTTGGGCTTGGTTTGGAGAGGAAGGGGGAAAGGTTGTGGAGGGGGAATTTGGGGGAAGGGGGTTTTGGGGGGGGGCTTGGAAGGCAATGTGAAGTGGGGAGGGGGGTTTATAACAAAGGTGGTTTTTTGGGGGGGTTAATTTTGGTCACGTTTTTTTGGAGGGGGGGCGTGGAAGGGCGGGTTTTGGTTTAATGGGGTTTTTTAAGGGAAATGTTTGTATTGGGTTGGGGGGGGTTTGGGGGACCAAGTTTTTTGGAGTATAGGTGGTCAAAGGGTATAGGAATGGGAGTGGGGGGGGTTGGGGGGCGGGGTGGAAGTTGGGGTGGGGTGGCCCCCGGGAGGGGGGCCGGGGAGAGGGGAATGTGTTAAATTTGGGCTGCCCTTTTGGTTAATTTCCATTGTATTCTTAAATGGTTGGATTGGGAAAAAGGGGCCCTGTTCAGTAAAGGGAACGGG
>JAMYXO010009181.1:0-10000 GCA_033310375.1 Conus canariensis
TTTTCCCCTCTTTTTTACCTTTCCCTTTCTTTACAATACGTTTTTTTTTTCCCCTTTTTCCTTTCGCTTTCCCTTCTTCCTGCGCAAAAAGGTCTTACAGCCCAGGGTTTTAAAAATAAACTCCCTTCCCATCTACTCCGGTTTCTCCATGCACAGCCACACCTGGTTTTGTTTGGTGACTGATGCAAGTACTACCCAATCCAGGGGGAAAAATCAGTCATATTGTCATCTCCCTGAAGTTGGTGTGGCTGCCTTAAGGGCAGGATAAAAAAACATTCGTAGACAAAATGACACAAAACTCCACTCCTTTGTTGGGTTTAGATGGGATTAATCCTTGCCTGTTTATACACTAAACAGGGAGGGGTCCCGCAGGAGTATCAGCCTGCTACGCGGAAAGTACGCGGAAAGAAAGAAAAAGAAAAGATTGTCACGAGGAAAGCTCTTACAAGATTGGTGTTTTTGGCATTTTGTTGTTGAATTTTGGGAGCCCAGGGAATGTTAGATGGCCATTTTCAGCTCTCAGATTGGTTGGCATGGTTAGGGGTATAATATTTCAATAGTGTCCAGTAATTGTTTTTTTTTGTTCTTGTGGTAAAAAAAAAAAAAAAAAAAAAAAAAAAAAAATTTTGATAGTTATATCAGAAGTAGTTTCTGGGTTTGTTGTATTTATAAACACATGCTTTTCATTTTACCTTTTTTTTTTTTTTTTTTTTTGATGTTTGGAACTTTTTGTGTGTTTGTTTGAGGGTGCTTTTAGTTCTGATTAGGGCCATGTCTTTGGCTAAGGGATGTATAAGTTAAAAGATAAGATGAAAGTAAAAAAAGGGAATATGCCTTATGCCCAGTAGTTAGTCAATGCAGGTGTGTGTGTATGAGAACTTCGCAAAGGGCACTGCTAACTTTTGGGACAGATTTAAAATGATTTATTGTCCTGGGGCAACATGTTTCACAAAGTAAGGCTTTGGGCCCACAAATGTATGTACGGAAAAATAGGAAAACCGGGGCAAAAATTCAAAAGTTTCCCCCTTTTCCTTCCCCTCTCCTTTTTTTTTTTTCTTTTTCTTTTCTTTTTTTTTTTTTAAGGGGTGGGGTGTGAGTGGTAGGTTTTGAGTGGGTTTTGGGGGCCCATAAAATTTCGGTTGAGTTTTTTGGGTTTTTTAAGGGTTTGACAGATGGTCAGGGGGTTTGTATCCTCCAAGGCAAATTTTTATGATCGTTATTTTCCCCCCCACAGTTGTAGAAAGTTTCCCTTTAGTCTTTCAAAATGGGGGTTTTGGGCAAAAAGAAAAAGAGCATAGTGGGGATGGGCTCCTTTTTTTTTTGGGGTTTTGTTTTGATTTGTTCTGAACACAGTGCAGCTAAAATGTTGATTGGAATGTGTGGTGCAGTTTTTTATGGATTCCCCCTGTGTGTGTGTGTTTGGGGGGTGTGTTGGGTGTGTGTGTGTGTGTGGGTTTTGGGTTGCTGGGTACAAGCTTGTGTGTGGAGGATGGGGTGTTTGGGGTGTGTTGGCCCTTTTTGGGACAATGGTTTTACAGGTTTTTATTAATTTTAAAAATCTGCTTGCATACAAGGCAAAATTTAATATCTTTTTTTACTTGTGAAAAAAAAAAAACGTATGTTAAAAATTTTAAATTCAGGGTTTAAAAATTTTAAAAGGGAAAACCCTTTTTGATATTTTTCCCTTTTTTTAAAAGCCAGATTAGTCCCAAAAGTTTCCCAACCCTACTGGTAACATGCCCTTTTGAAATTGTCTTCCCGGGGGGAGATTCACACTGAATCCCCGAAATAAGGGAATGTTTTCAAACGGTAGGGGAGCTTAGGGAGGTGGTGTCCTGTGGCCTTTTTGGTTAAAAACAGGCAACCAACCCGAACAAACTTGAAATGAAATCGCGCAAACCCGTTGCCATCCCGGGGGTTGCCTCCTTGGCCTGTTGACAATTTACTGTTTCTGGTGCAGGGGGTGGGGCAGGCCTGGGCAAGCTATGATTCCCGGATAGGGAAAGAATGTGTGGCGTGGGTTTTCAGTGCCACTGGGCAAACATGGAGAGAGAAAGGAAAAAAATATCTGTTTTTAAAGAGAGCTTGTGTCTGTCAAATATAAAGGCTAAAAATTTGTTTTTAAAGGGAAACAGCCTATGTGTTATATTTCAATTTTTTTGAATATTGTAGGTGTTTTTTATTTCTTTTTAAGGGGTAACTAAACTTTTACTAGGAGAAGACACTTCAGAGGCAAGCTGGTTTTGAAAGTTAGGGGACTTTTAATTTAGGTTTTCCGTTAAATGTTCTGGGGGTTTTTTATTCACTACAACAAATTCACCTTTTCTTTTTAAAATTTTTTTTTAAAATGAAAATTGGGGAAAAACCCCGGTCCCGTCAGTTCTATGAAAACAAAACATCTTTGGTCGACTTATAAAAAAATTTGTTTTGGTGTGTGTACTGTGTGTGGGGTGTGTGTGTGTGTGTGTGGTGTGTGTGGTTAACCCAAACCCCCAATTTTGCGCTGGGTCAATGGGCTGAAAAAAAGTTTTGTTTTTTGATCGAGGGGTAGAAGGTTGACTTCCCCTGGGGTGTGTGTGTGTGTGTGTGTGTTGGTTTGCGGGTGCGGGGCGTGCATGGGCGTGCTTGCGCAATTGGTGTGCGTACAAAGTTTGGCGGGGATGTGGAATGATTGAAAGAGGTGGTTTGGGGGAAGGTGGCCACGTGGCAACCTCCCTTGTGTTTTTCCCTTTTGGAATGCCCTCCTTGGGCCAGACAACCCCAAAAAAATATGGGTGTTGCTGTATGCGGTGAAGGTGGTTTGGGGGAGTAATTTCTTTTTGGGAGGTGGTATGGGGTGGTAAGGGGGGAGAGGGGGAGTTTGGGGGGTGGAAACAGAGGGGGAGAGAGAGAGAGGGGGGGGAGAGAGAGAGAGGAGAGAGAGAGAGAATACTTTTTATTCCCTTTTTTTTTGGGAACAAATTTACAATTTCAGGAAAATTGTTTCCATTTGTATGTGGGAGGCTGGGAAAAAAGTTTTGTGAACAAATTTCTGAATAGTAAAAAAACCCCAAGGGCCCCTTTTTTTTTTTCCCCGTTCTTTCTTTTGAAGCGAGCTGCAGTGATGAAGAAATTTTTTATCCATTTTGGAATGTAGGGGTTGAGGGGTGTGTGTGTGGGATTTGGGGCGGAAATGAATTTGGGGGTGGAAAGGAGAAAGGGGGGGGGGGGGGGGGGGGGGGGGAGGGGGGGGGGAGTGTGAATTTAAAATCCCAAAAATTTTTGTTTTCAATGTGGAATTCAAGGGGGGTGTCGGTGATGAAGCAAATTTTCAAAAGGGAAATTACAGTTTTGTGGGGGGAGGTGTGGTGTGATGTGGGTGTGTTGGGGGTGTGTGTGTGGGGGCGGCAACTAATGGTTTCGGGATGGAGGTTTCTGAGGGGGGGGGGGGGGGGGGGGCCCGGGGGGGGGGGGGGGGGGGTGGGGGGGGGCCCAAGGGGGGGGGGGCCCGGGGGGGGGGGGGGGGAGGGGGGTGGGGGGGGGGTGGGGGGGAAAAAGGGGGGGGGTTGGGGGGGGGGGGGGGGGGGGGGGGGGGGGGGGGGGGGGGGGGGGGGGGGTTTATTAAAAAAATTTTCATATAAGTTTTTTTTTTGGGGTTTTTTGTTGGCGGTGGCCCGCATACATGACTGTGATAGAAAAAAATTTTTTAATAGGGCAGAATTCAAGTGGTTGGGTTTTGTTTTCAGAAATTTGCCATCAGCCACACTACAAAATGATGGAAGTAAATTGTTTTTTTTCAGTTGGTTAAAGGAGAGGGTCAGGGATTTAAGAAACAAATGAACTGAAAACAGTCGATCCTTCTTTTTAGCCTCCTGTGGTGTGTGTCGTGGTGAGTGAGAGAGAGGAGAGAGAGAGGAAGACTTTGTTAGGAAACAAATTTTTTAACAGTAAGTTAACTTTTGTGTATGTGGTGTGTGCGCCCGCACATACTGTTAGAGAGGGAAATGAGTTAAATAGGGGGGGATTGAGAGTCGGGGTTCTGTTTCCAAAAAATTTGCCTTTAAAGGTGGAAAGAGGTGGGAGTTGTGAGGTGGTCAATGTTCTGCCTTCGCTGTTCTGGGCTTGGGGATGGCCTGTCCTCAAATCACGCATGGATTTTGGGATTTTTATTTTTTTTTTGAAAGGGAAAGGGGGATGATGGTGATGGGAAAGAAAAGGTTAGAAATGATCCTTTTTCCTTTATGCCCCCGGGGATTTTTAAAAAAAGTAAGGTTTTTAAAACAGTAAATCCAAAGCACAAAAAAGGGACAAAAATTTTTTAGAAAATTATTCAAGCACATGGTGCACACACATCAAACAAGATGGGATGACAAATGCAACACTGCGTATACGCCCCACAACACCGGCGCCACACATAACCCTACATGTCCACATGGTTGTGATGTGTGTGTGTTGTGGAGCATGCTCACAAAAAGCTTTCACATGCGTTCGTTGCCGCTATACACACCACACCTCCACAACACCCCACATACAACCCCAAAATGGCACACACACATGGGCCCAGCTACCCCCCCTTGCAAAACTTTTATACAAATTTTGATACTCAACACACCACATAAATGATTTTAATGGCCAGCCAGTGTTGGTAGTCCCAAGGTTTTCGACAGCAGTTGGGTAATGCGTGGGTCAGATATCTCCCTTTAAGTTTTGGTCTTGAGACCCTCTTCTTAAATTCTCTTCTTTAGTTTTTAATTTAAATTTTTTCCATCAGTGTAAATCATGCCCAGTGGGGTTTTTGAAACTTAGTGATGTGGTTTGTGTGTTGGACAGTCAGCACGCGGGGACACCCCTTGATGAAACCAGACTAAAAACTTGGTCACTGTAAGAGTGAACAGGAAGGGGGAACTATAAGAAAAAGGTGTGACATGAATGCTATAAATGGTCACAAGCAGTAAAATACGTTTTAAAAGTGACAAATCCAAAAAAAAAAACAAAACTAACTTTGGCCACCCTTCAACATTGAATTTTGACAGGGGTGTGTTTTGTGTTTTGGGTTTTTTCATTTGGGTTTGGTATTGTTTCAGTGAAAAGTACCCTCACATTGTTGAGTCCCCCATGATGAGTCTCCCTTTTTTTCTTTCATTTCCAGTGCACTGACAATTTCTTAAAGGCTTTTGTGTGTGTGTTTGTGTGTGTGTGTGTGTGTGTGTTGATTTTTTCTTTGAAAGTTCCATTGATCCTGGGGTTTCTATGGTGATGTGAAAAAAAGTCAACACATTTTTGTCTTTCCAGTGCGTGTTTGTTTTCAGATGGCGGGATTTTGTCCCATGACGTCTGGAGGTTAAAATTTGAAGATTCACCCGACCTTTTAAAACGTGTTTATTTTTGTCCCCCCTTTTTAAAGTTTTGGGGCACTCTGTCCATTATTTCGTTTCTACGGGAAACCATATTTTTGTTTGTTTAGCTTGTTTGGTTTCTCTCTTTTGTTTTCAGAATCGAGCCGGGATTACTCAGATAACTTTCACATACATCTGTTTTTTCTGGCTTCATGGTGATCTCATTTTTGGTTTTTCATCCCAGCACTTTTTTCTGTGATGGTGTTGATTGTTGCCTTTGTGTGCAGCACTGCAGGAAGAGTTGTTGCCTTGACCCCACCCAAACCCGTGGGGGAGGGGGAGACCAGCCATGACCCGGCACGCCCCCCCCACGAGAGAGCCCCCTGATCCAAAAAGCAGCCAAACAGCAGGCAGAAAGTTAATGGCCTGGTCCCATTTAACTAAACCCAAATGGCCCCCCAGCCTGTAGGGTTAGTGAAATGGAGAGGAGAGGAGGAGAGCGAGAGAGCGACAAAAGACAGGGGGCCCCCTAAATAGACAGACTCGGAGAAGGAGACAAAGAGGAGAGAGCACTGGAGAGAAAAATGATTGGGGTGAATCATTGATTGTATCCAACTTTCTGATTTGGATGGTTGGTTGTTCTCAGACTCCAATATTTCCAATACACAGGGTTTATCATTCAAACGGTTATGCAGGTTTTGTATACAAACAAGGGAAAATTATGCAGACCTGTACAAAAGAAAGCACCCACCCTTACCCCCCAGAAATCAGCCCCGATCCTTTTTTCAGAGAGGAGAGAAAGACAGTGACGTACAGGTGACTAGTGCCTAGAATACACACATACAAAAGCAGTTTACAAAACAAAAAAAAAGATAAAATACTCATGTTTTCATGGGGGAGTTGCACTTAAAAAACTTTAAAAAAAAAAAGGGCTTTTAAATTTTTACAGATTAAAGATATATGCCAGATATACAAACAAGTGACAGTGTGTGATCAGATCTTCTGGTAATATTTTTTACATCTTTTGACTTTGGAAGTTTGGGATTAGGTTACGTACCAGTGTAGTTTATTTCTTTGGTTTTAAAATTGTTTTTTGTATCCCCGTTTTTATAGAACAGGGGTACTTTAGAATGGGGGAAAGAAGAAAAGCTGTCTGTGTGTGTGTGTGTCTGTTGTCCCTCCTTCCCTCCATGGTCAAAATTGTTCCCCTCGCTCCCGACAAATTTGGGCCGATCTTTCTGAAAATTTGTAGGGATGTTCATTATGGGTCACGGTGATGCCCCATGTTTTATTTTCCGCTTAGCGTTTATAATGGGTGTAACAGCCTGTAAGGTTTTTTTCTTTATGGAAATATCTCAGAAATTTTTTTGGCCGATCTTTTTTTGAAAATTAGCTGTATGTTCATTAGGGTCACGTTTATGCCCCAAAGTTTTAGTTTATCCCCTTATAGCCGTTTAATGGCTGTAACGGCCTGAACGGGTTTTTTTTTCTTTATGGAAAATCTGAGAAAGTACTTGGCCGATCTTTGTGAAAAAATTTTTAGGTATGTTATTATGGGTTACGATAAAGCCCCTTTTTTTGTTTACCCTTTTGCCCTTTCTAATGGCTGTAACGGCCGTAACGGGTTTTTTTCTTTATGGAAAACCCCAGAAAGTACTGCCGATTATGTGAAAATTAGCAGGTTGTTAATTTTTGGGTCCGAAAAATTCCCCGATGTTTTAGTTTCGTTAAGCCGTTCTAACGGGTGTAACGGCCCCTTTAACAGTTTTTCTTCTTCTGGAATATCTCAGAAAGTAGGTATGTTTTAAAACATCGGGCATCCTAACCAAAATGAACTACCTCAAATTTTTTTCAGAAAGTACTTGGCCGATCTTTGTGAAAAATTAGCATGTTTTTTCATTATGGGTACGGGTGATGCCCCCATGTTTTAGTTTCCCTTATAGCCATTACAAAAGGCTGTAAGGTTTTTCTTCTTTATGGAATATCGAGAAAGTATTGGCCCCTTTTTTGGAAAGGGTTTGCAGGTATGTTGCTTGGGGGTTTGGATGATGCCGTGTTTTAGTTCACTGTTGAACCGTTTAAAGGGTGTTACGGCCCATGATGTTTTTTTTTTTTTGGTGTCTCAGAAAGTACTTGGGATCTTTGTGAAAATTTGTAGGTATGTTCATTATGGGGCAGGGTCATGCCGACATTTTTGTTTACCCTTATGGCCTTATTAATGGCTATAACAACCCATAACGGTTTTTTTTTTTTTTTATGGAATATCTCAGAAAAATACGTGGCCGATTTTTCTGAAAAATTTGATGTTTTATTATGGGTCACGGATGATGCCGATGTTTTAGTTTTCTGTTATAGCCGTAACTAACAGCTGTACGGCCCCTAACGGTTTTTTTCTTCTGGAATATCTAGGAAGTGTGGCCCCGATATTTTGAAAATTTGTAGGATGTTCTTTGGGTCTGGATGATCCCCGATGTTTAAGTTTACCGTTATAGCCATTACAAACCCCCCCCGTAATGGTTTTCTTCTTGATGGAAAATCTCAGAAATTTCTTGGCCGATCTTTTTAAAAATTTGTAAGTATGTTATTTGGGTCACAGATGATCCCCGATGTTTCCCAGAATAGCCATTACTAACGGTTAACCACCCCAAAGGGGTTTTTTCCCTTTTTTAGGGAAATATATCCGCATTTCAGGATAAATGGGAGTTTTTTATATGCTTTTGCATTTGTTTCTTATAATGCAGTGTCAAAACATTTGTCTTGTTTTACACAGTAATATGGTTTATTTTATGTTCCATAGTTAAAACAGTTCAAATGTTTTTTTAATAGCTACTTTTTTTGAAATTTTTTGCATTATGTGATTTTTTTGGGTGAGTTGATCCATTTATAATACATTTTGGTTGTGTTGATTGTTTCAGACCCCTTTTCGATGCCCTGCGTCAGACGAAAGTCCCATTCACTCGTCGTTCTAAAATGAGGCAGAACAAAAGTTTGAGCCCCCCCCGCAAATTCGCCCCGCTGATCTCATCTCAACTCAGAGGTGGGGAAGTTCTGTGCCCCGGAGGCGGCCAAGCAAGCCCCTCCTTGTCAGAGTTTTCCATGGGACGGAGGACATTTATAGTATGTTTTAACTTTCAGCTGTTTATTTTTTAGTGTAAAATTCACTTAACTCAAAAGTTTTTTTTTAAAACTTAAAAAACCCAAAGGAAAATGGGAATACTGTTTAACAAAGTTACCTTCGAAAGTCCGCAGTCCAATTGCCTTGTTTTTTATGTAAAAAAAAATCTAGAAGTGGGGGATTTTACTTGCATGTGTCTGTCTGCTTTGCTTCAAAAATTAGATTGTCTGTAAAAAGCCCCGACCCCCCCATTCTTGGTTCTCGACATGCCAGTGATATGTGAGACAAGTGCCAAAAATACATGTACAGTCAGTGTACACTGCATTTGAGCCCAACCGATTTAGGGGACTTAAAGTTTTGGTTTTTTGGGTGTGTGGTCCCTCTGTGATGCAGAGCCTCTGCCCTTTGGGTTTGTCCATGGGAAAATTTGAAATTTTTGAAAAAATTAAAATACTTGGTTTTTTAAATTTTTCTTTGAAAATGGACTTTTTTTGGAGCAGACGCCATCTTGTACTTGTCTTGCGGTTAACCCTTCCAAAAACCCCAGCTTTCAAATGAAATGTGGGAATCGGAGGGAGAATCATGCTCTGCACTCTGCATGGTGGAATAGGGCGAATGATATTTTGTTCTAAGGTCACGAAAACTTTTAACTGTCATGCTCCCCTGTTTCAATACCCAGAGTTTGTTTGAATCTTTTTTGTGTGTTCATGTATATTAGTGTATATTCATTGAAACCATGTAAAATCACTTTGTGTTTTATATATATATATTTAAAATATATTTATATATATTTTTTTGATCTATGTCCCAAATATTGATGTAATAATATGCAGTCCAAATATTGAAATAATTTATAAACATATGAAATATGCGATTAACCGTTTATTGATCGACATGGACCTAGATTTTAAAGGAGAGAGAACAAAAGAAAAGTTAGTGCCCAGTTTTCATCGTTTTAATTTGTTTTGTTTGTTTCTTGTTTTGAGCTTTACAATGTGGGCGAGGACACATTGAACGGGGTTTTTTAGGGGAAACCCAGCTCTCTTTGTCAACTTTGTTTTTTTGTTTTTTGATTTTACCATGTGGTCAGTGACATTGACGGCACTATTTTTTTGAAGCCCAAGCCTCGGGTTTTATAATTTTTTGTTTATTTGATTTGTTTTCAGAATTTTACCATCTAGACAAGAAAGACACTGACAACATGTTTTTGGGGAATCCTGATCTTTTAAAGGGAAAAAGTGAATTTTTTTTTGTCAAAGGGGTTTCTCATTTTTATTGTAGGGTATCAGAGCTGCATTTGTCTTTTAAGTTCATCAATGTTTTCTTTTGATTTTTTTGAGATTCTCATAGGGTTCTGGTTGTATTTGTGAGGTTGCGAAATTCCTTTTGGTCATAAGATTATTAGAGATTCTTTTCTGGTTGATGAGGTATCGAGCTTCACCTTTTGATTCTTTTAGGTCAGAGGTTCACCTTGTGTATCCAGGCATCAGGGGTTTCTTGTGATTTAAGGTATCAGGCTTCTTGGATCATCAAAATGTGTATGTTATGGTGCAAGTATCAGAAATCTTTT
>JAMYXO010000091.1:0-88403 GCA_033310375.1 Conus canariensis
TCAACTATCGAATTATTCTTGCCTATACTTAAAGATTATGGTCAGTACTTCCTTTTTTAAGTTTGATACCAATAAAATACCTAACCAAGTACTTCAAACAACAATAAGAAATAGCATCATGCCGTCAACGCTTACTTTTTTTACTGAACATACTTGTTTTTGGGTGGTGTATAAATATCTTAACATAGCAAATAAAAGACGCATATCAAATATATCTAGTAATAGTGGTAATAATGCGACGTCAGCTCAGAAGAAAAGAGAGATCAATTATAACGATATAGCACAACTCTATAATCTATCTATTCCGGGTAATGCCAAGTCCCACGGTATCGATAAAGAATATAAGGAACGTTGGGTTAAGACATTGTTTCAACACAGAAATAGTCGAGCTGATTTTCCTATTACGCTTTATTCTGAACAGTTCCATCTTTGGGAAACACAATCTGCATCTAACTATCATCTAGATACATCATCATTACATGATATTATATATCCAGAAATAGAGAAGTCCATAGAAGTAAAAGAGTAAATGTGACCTGTCTACTGGAAAACATGGTACCTAGGTATGCCTCTGCTCGCATAGCGTACTCAACATAGAAAACAATCACCATTTTTCACAATATCAACCTCACAATCTACGTTACCAACCGGTATGCGAACGCAAGGTATCGTCGTATACTCCAGAATGTGTAGTGATAAGGGCAAAAAACGCCATGTAGCACAGTTTTCTACAGAGTATGTAAGCGGATGAAGTGTGCAACCTACATGCAATGAGGGCTCGACCATACGGTGGGTTGTAGGATAATGTTTTCTGATATACTCTTAATATGGCTGTCTGCAAATTGCAAGGAGTAGATAAATTCTATTATTCTGCTTCATCTCAAACACACGGTACAAGGAAAAAGGGTAGTCGAAAATCTCAAGACGCGATGTCAATGCCTCGCGAACATTTTGAAGTACACGCTTTTAAAAAATATAGATTGCGAGATTGATCGGGGCGAGTTTATAGTATTAGCAGGTCCCTCGGGTTCTGGAAAAACCACCATGGCAAACATATTAGGGTTTTTGGAGGGGGGTAAGCAATGGAACGTATGTATTTCAAGATACTAATATCAGTAATTATTCAGAAGAAGAGAGGACGTTGTTAAGAAGAACGTATGTGGGATTTGTATTTCAATCGTATAATCTTATCCCCATTCTTACAGCCAAGGAAAATGTGGGCATTAGCCATAGAACTGCAAGGATGTGCGACTCGAGAAGCACATAAGCGTGCTCTTGAAGTACTAGATATGGTTGGTATGGTGGAATATGCCGATCGGTATCCAAAACACCTTTCTGGAGGTCAGCAGCAACGTGTTTCCATAGCACGTGCTCTTGTAAAGAAACCAGCCATACTCATAGCTGATGAACCCACCGCAAATCTTGATACTCATAACACACACGAGATTATCTCTCTTATGATAGACTTAAATACCCAATTTCGGAGTATTTGTATCGTATGTAGTCATGACGAGCGAGTAATTTCTGTCGCACGCCGACTTATCAAAGTCGAGGACGGAAGATTGTTTGAAGCTTAGAAAAAAGAAAGATATCCGAACAAAGGAATGAACCTAGAGAAATGGTAGCGTATAATTCTGATGCGAACTCGACATCAATTTCTTTTTTCCAGCTTTTGTCTTTGCATGGAGGAATTTTCTTCGTAATTTTAGAAAAAATTGTATATTATCAGGTACTATAGCTGCGGGTCTTGTTACCTATAATCTTTATAGCCTCGTTTCTCAGAGGTACAAACGAACAGAGCGTTAAAGCGGTTATAAAACATGGATCGGGTGAAGTACAGGTATTGAATACTTATACTCTTTGATGACGAATTGAACCCAATAGAGAATACCGTTTTGTTTCCTTTACAGGTCCAAGAAGCGCTCAATGCACTTGGATGGCGTGCAAGCCCGCGTCAGCAGTTTCATGCACAGATTACCTTGATAAGTCCTCCTTACTCTGTTGCTGGAACCATGCCGTTTAGTGGACTTGCCATAGATTTTGCCCCGGGATGATTTTTATCCCAAAATACTTGATGACGCATTGTATCAAAGAAAGGATCGGGGGCTTCTATTGAAGCATTGCTGGACGGTGAACATGTCATTATCAGTACTTGGCTCGCAGCTCGTATATCAGCGAAAATCGGGTATCCACTGGTGCTGGTAACCAAGGGAAAAGGTGGTTTTTTTGAACAGATTGAACTTGAGATTACCGGAATTATTGATACCAATTATCCTTTCATAGATAGGTCAATGATAATACTGTCCTACGAAACTGCGTCAAATAATTTACTGCTAGATGGAGCATATAGTCATATTAATTTTGTAAAAAATTTTAATGTTCCAAAACAAGAGACCTTGGATGCACATGTACGAGAGGTTCAGGAGGCGTTTGACAATAGCATATCAAGGACGAACCCTTCGTCTGATGAACCTGCCTACCATAGTGGAAAAACAAAGGCATATTCATGGAGAGACATACAGATTAAAAAATATAATAAAATTCTTTGGGAATATCCCGAGAGCATGTCGTTTATTTATCTGTTTTTTTATCTTTATTATTGCATCTGCAGGTATGGTAAGCACTATTACGATGAATATCCTGTCTCGCAACAGAGAAATAGGGACCTTACTAGCATTCGGTATGCAAGGTAAGCAGGTGGTAATTTGTTTACGTTAGAAATGATGGTAGTAGGAGTATTGGCAGTACTGATTGCATGATTGTTGGATCGATGGTTATGGCATATACGGTGTACTACGGTTTAGATTATACCATGATGATGAAAGAAACAACGTGGGGCTATCCTTCTTCGGGTGTTCTTCTAGGAAGTTGGCATATTCGTGCTCTCGTAGTAAGTGTTATTATAGGAATAATTTTTACTTCAATTTTGGGAAGTTGTTTATGTTGTATTCTAAGAAACAATATAGCAATGTTATTGAAATGCTCAAGGCGAGAACATGAATATGCAGCAACAAAGACGTAGCACGCATAAACAACATCTATGGTTCCTCGCTATTAAAAATGTTACTACGACATCCTCAAAGTAGTGTGCAATGTATTATTGCAATAGCAGTCGCTATTTTTATTCTTACCCAGCTCTTTGGGATAATCGGAGGCATAGAGCAAGACTTCAAGCGTAGTATCGTCCAATACTATACTGGAGATGTATTTATACAAAGCGAATTATATAAGCAAAATGAAGTATTTAATCCCAGTTATTTTGTTATCGAAAACGTGTCTACCATAGTCGAAACCATATACCAGACGGATGAAGTTGTAGCAATAAGTCCCAAACTACGCATTCCAATACAGGTATTTAAAAACGAAGCATTTGAATATGCAGAAATGGTGGGGGTAGATTTTCATGCCGAACAAGCGTACAACAATGTTACAACGTTTATCGCAGATGGAACGCTTCCTAAGAACGGCACCCGAGAGGCATTGATTGGATCCAATGCGGCTGCACTTTTTAATATACACGTTGGCGACAAAATAACGGTTATGGGAAATACGGTCTTGAAGAACAGTAATGGGTATACCTTTGAGGTCGTGGGGATAGTCGAATATCCTATTGATGCATTAAACGAACGAGTACTTTATGTACCTTTAGACGTTGCACAACGTTTTTTTTAGAAGTCCCGATGCAGCTACAGAAATAAGTGTGCAGAAAAAATCTCAAAAACGCTCCGATACAAAGTTTATGAACATTGTCTTACAAGCATTGGAGCAACAACAACTAAAAGACGGATTGTATATAGATGTGTGGAACAACATTAATTTTTTCGCAAAGCTTATTAGTATGGCACGAGTAATTTATTTGATTATTGGAGCAGTGTTTTGTTTGCTCGGTAGTTTGGTGGTGTATAATACCATATTTATGTCTGTATACACAAGACGCTATGAACTTGGGGTAATGAATGCCATGGGGTTTTCTAATAAGGATTTGCGGGTAAGTTTTCGATATGAAGTGTTCATTCTTGTATTATTTGGAGCAGCTATTGGCTTGCTCTTGGGTAATCTTGTGGTGGTTATTCTAGGAAGCATAGGGATATCTTTTAACAAAATGAGTCCTATGGAATACCTATCCGATAAACAATATCCTAATATATCATTATTTTGGTCTGTAATTTTGTTTGCGTATAGCACCATTGTTTGTTATGTTATCGGGGTATTTCCAGTGAGGACATTAAAAAAACAACATGTCTTGCAGTTATTAAAAGAAGAGTAGGAGGGTATGTGTATAAAAAAATTATCACGAACACTATTGTAGTAATTCTACTGGTCGGGATACATATCATGTCTTTTGCACGAGGAGCGGCAGACGAAGAACCTGTTCCCATAATGAAGGCGAGTTTGTTATATCAAGAATACAAGAAACGGACGATAGCTTGTTGAAGCAGTTGATGCCGAAACTCCTAGCATAGACGTGATTATGGACCGGTTGGAGTATAATCGTATTTTTGAAGGCATGGTTGCACAGGGAGCCATGATCATCAAAGATAAATTCGGCGAGAGAGAAACACGGTTCACTGTCAAAAATAAAGGAGGCGAGTATTCCTTGCTGGAATTTACTTCAGAAGCAGAGCGAGGACAGAAGGTCCTGCGCGTGAACAATAAAATATACCTGTACTATCCTGATGCTGAAGAAATCATTGTACTGAATCAGTCTATGTTTCAACAAACACTGTTAGATTCGGACATATCGTTTGAAGATATGGCGGGCGATAGATCGCTCTTAGAACAGTACGCCGCCCAATTAGAAGGATTAGAAACAAGGAAGGGAGTGGATACCTATAGAATTTATCTTTCAGCACATGGACGATCGAGCTGAAACCTATCCGTATCAGAGAATATGGGTACGTCGCGATACATTTTCTCTCGTGATGGCGGAATTGTTTACAAGAAAAAAGACTTTGCGCAAGGTATACACTGTTGAATCTACTATCAAAGTATCTGCAGATAGATATATTGCCAATGCCATGGTATTTATTGATGTATTAAAAACAGATGTAGTACCAACCGTTCTCTTTGATGAAGTTGACATTACCAATATAAAGGAGCAGGTTTTTTCTGTAGATAACCTGAAATTTTAACACGATGTATGTATACGCCATGAATATGTTGTATTCAGTAGAACCATCGCTATCAATGACTATTCAGCACTCTCTAGTGGGAATAGGCATAGTAGTATTGATGCTCATGGGCAATGTGTTGTCATATGGAGTGGTTGATCAATCGGTGGACCTGACCTTGCTTGGCGGCGGTGGATACAGTAGCACCGCCATACGAACGAGAGGAGACGCCTTTGATCATACCCATCTTATTGGGGATAGGTATCTTGTCTCTTACTATAAGCGGGAAAAAATACCCTCGTAAAAGGGCTTGGAAAATTACCATTACCGGTACCACGGAACAGGTTCGTATTGAAATGGAACGTGCATATATTCGTGTACGAGTTGCACTAGGCAACAGTTATACCATGCAGATAGAAATGGGGAAAAACGCCGTTGCTTGGGGCGAGGGCAACTTCTATAATGCCGGTGACATACTGTTTGACAGTGTTCCGAGTATGGCAAGTTTATTACGTACCGAAAACAGAAATTATGCAATTTGGAATCTTATCTGTTATTTCCTATCAATGCTTTTTCTTATATAGAACCTATTTTTGCTTTTCCCGACTCGTGTACGCTCATCGGATGAGGGGTCAATCAGTATATTGCTACCCGACATCAGCAAGGCGGGAGCGGGTTCAAGAATTACATATGGATTTTGGATCAGTACTATGGGAACTAGGGGTGTACAGCAGATTCGTAGAGGAACGGATAGACTCCTTTATGAGTATGAGTTTTCCCCTCGTGCTGCGTATCTTCATTGCTACGTCTGTATCTTTTGATTACGCATCGGGATTCTGATCCTATACTGATACAATTAGAGAGAGAAGCTACGTAAGTGGCGGATTTCTTCATACCCTTGGGCGTTCCCAAGCAGGAACGCTGACATGGCAAGTTGAATTTTTGTATCGATACTATGAGACAAGAGTGCAAGTAAGTTTAGACTGGTTATTCAATCGCGTATTAGGTATGGTGGCTAGAGGTGAGGTAGCAGTTATAGCAAATAAATACAGTTTTGTCATTGGACCGCAATGGAAACCAACTGCGGGTTTTATTCTCTCGCTATTGGCACAGGTTGATATGGATATCGATACCAACGGAAGCACAAGTTCCTACTACGGGTTGGTGTTGTCAATGCAGTACAAATATTAACGAGACACATCTGCGAAGTTAGCCAAGAGGTATCGCTGATCATGAGGATTGCTAGCTGGAAAACCATAATACACAAGCAGAAGTCCTAATACAAAGAAAATAGATAATACTATTAGTAAATTTATGGCTACATATTTATCTATGGTATTAGGTTCTGCGTTGACTATACTCTGAACTGAGTATAGCACTCCAGATATTGCAACAATCAAAGATCCAAGTCCTATCATATAGAAATAGAATCGAGCAATAATAAGTAGTACAAGAGAAACAATAGTACACACAAGGGTTCCCATAGTCGTGGAAGACAGGTAGCGGGTATGTTTTGTACGTTTCATATAGATGTAGTATAATGATTTGTATTCATTCAGGCAATATTATACATGCAATAAAAGACCTTCGTATTCTTCAAAATCATATCTAATATTAAAATTTTGTATTGCTTGACCAACCGCTCCTTTCCAGAGATTATCTATGGCACAAAAAACTATAAGCATATCATGTTCTTTCTGTATAACAATATGAGCATTATTGGTATTCAGTACATGTTTCGTGTCTATTCTCTCCGTAGGAAAGACAGAAGCGGTAGTATGAGTAGCAGCATGTTTATTGCTTGTATCAGGTAAGATGATCGGCTCTTCCTGTTCGTCTGTAGCAAACACAGAAATAAAATGCTCGTTGATATACTGTGCTTTCAAAGCTTCTGTCGCTCGATGTATATCGGAGGTAATCTAGTGGTATGTGTATGGTACTCAAATAATCCCTGATTGATGGGATTAAATGCGGTGAAAACGTAAATGTTGCTTGACTATGTCCCATGTTTTGTATCTGATGTTGAAGCTCAGCATAATGTCTATGCGATCTCCCGGGCATGTACGGAAGTATGCTTTCCGTTCTGTTTACAAATAAATTATTTTTTTTAGGGGCGGCACCTGCCCCAGAAATTCCAGAAAGAGCAGTAATAGTAATGGTATCGCGAGGTTTACAATGACGTAGAATTGGAAGCAACGGTAAGAGAATTGAAGTAGGATAACATCCGGGGCAGGCAATAAGATTAGCAGTAGCAAGGGTGTCCCGGACAAGTTCGCTGAGCCCATACACTGCCCTAGAGAGATTTTTTTTGTGTGTAGCAGATTGAAAACACGGGGTCGGAAACATGGTACGTTGATGTATACGTATCTAGGTTCTGGAATCTAAAATCAGCAGACAGATCAATAAAGACCGGAGTAATGTTCTGAAATTTCTGCAACATTGAGTAATACGTTGGAGCAGCAATACTATGAGGCAACGCAGAAAATATCGCCTCGTATTCCGAATCTATTTCGTCAAACGTTATATAGTGTGGTCTAGTCAATGTATCGAGCAAAGATGAATTGTGAAGTGCAGGAATGATTTTCTCGATGGCGGTTCCCGCCGAGCTTTCGGAGCAAACAGTAAGCCGAGTGATGCGTGGATGTGTCAACAATAGTTTGGTACAGAGCACTCCAGTTATACCAGTTCCACCAAGAAGAAGTACGTTCATGTTATGATTTTCCTACACTTTGTTCATTGAACGGGGTAAGATCCAGTGAATTATGTTTTTGCGAGAGTTTGTGACAGAGATAGAGCTTGACATATCCTGTAGTGATTACATCTATGGAGGTAGCAATACATTGAAGGATAATACTAAATGGAACAATGGAGAGGGTTACATCCTGAACAGCAATGTACGGTATTTGTGAAAGCGTTGCAACAGGGTTATGATCATAGGAGACGAGACCGCATTGGTAAGGTAGGAAAATGCTAACGAAGCGAAGAAAATAATTATTATTTGTAATATGTTCAATGGTATTGCAGAGTATATCTTGTTTAATCATTATGTAAGAAAGTGCTATGGTAACAGTTGTTCCTACTCGTGAAAAAATAAAGCTGAGTGCAACCGTTGTGTCTGATATTTTATGCTGAGAACTCGTATGACTTTCTACATGGAGCAGTGGCATGGTTGCAGATGTCATATTTCCTCCAGCAAAGGCCACAGAAGCGGCAACGAGGATTTTTTTTGCACCACATGGAGTAGGTGATGGAATGTTACTTTTTTTGATAAGTAATGGGTAAATAATAAAGGTAAGTAATAATGTAAGAACTCCGAGAAAAATTAATAATACACTAAAATTTGTTAAATTTGATACTCCAGTCAATGTGGATATGTTTTTTGTTGTCATAACAAGAATGGCTAAGCTATACCAAGGAAATAATAATTCTAGTATCTTTAAGTTTATATCGCGAAGTGCGTTACATGTTTGCAAGAGCGGATGCCAAAAATGCAGTATGTTTTTGGCACTCATTCCCAAGATCACGGCAAGTACCAAAAAGGGGATAATGAGAACCTGCGAGGCGTGGGGTATTGCTACCCAATTAATGGAAAAAATACTCTCTATAATGTTTGATGCGGAAATAGTAGGAATTTTGTCATACTTGATACTAGAGAAATGATATTTTGATTAGGAATGAATTGGTATACGAATATCGACACTCCACCAATTACGAGCGCAAGAAGAAAGCCAGTATTGACAACATGCTTTACTATGAACGCAAATTGGTTGGTCTTGTTTAATTCGTACGTTGAAATAAGCAACGAGAAAAATAAATAGGGAAACGAAAAATAAATAATTATCTTAAATAAAATATCAGAGGCAATATAAAATACCGAGTTAATCCAGTTGCTGGGCAGTATTAATCCTAATAACACTCCTAATCCACTGGAGAATGATGAAAAGAAAGAAAAGCAGGTTAGAATGGTTCAGACTCTTGCTACTGTACATAGTTGTAGTGTATCATATAATTATCTTGACTATGTGCAAGGTACCCGATTCAAAACAGATCCGGTGGTATATGTCTTAACGTATGGTGTAAGCATGAAGCGTATATAATAGTGATATGACGATATCCCTTGTACAGTTCAATGTTACCATAGGAGATCTTGACGGCAATACCGAGAAAATAATCCGTGCTATTCGCGAGAACTCCGAGAGTGATATTATTGTTTTCTCTGAACTTGTTTTACAAGGATATCTCTCCTACGATTTTTTTGCATATTACAATCAAGAAAAGGTAGATAGGTGCATAGAAACCATACAACATAGTCTCGGAAAACAACAGATCGTAATCTTCGGACTAGCTACCCAACTGATGACGCCCACTAAAACGAAGGAACAGCAGTCACACGATGCATACTCAAAGCAGACATATACATCGGACATCCTCCACAATCAGTACTTGTATAACTGTGCTGCTATGCTGAGCAGCGAAGGTATGCTCCAGATACAATCCAAGAGCATATTACCGTATTATGATGTGTTTTTTAGAAAACAGGTTCTTTCATTCTTTGCATTATCAACATATGGGGGGAACATCAGAACATAGTAATATATTTGAATGCCATGGTCATAAAATTGGTGTTCTTATCTGCGAGGATATTTTGGTATGCCCCCACGAGCGAGAGTCCTATTATGACATTACAGGCTCAGCAGCCAAGTATCGTAGTATGTTTATCCGCTTCGCCGTACGAACACGATAAACTACAGAGACGTATAGAAGTTTGCCAACAAGCCGTAAACGTTATAGGAACACCCTCGTATTTGTCAATCTCGTAGGTGGAAATGATGAAGTTATCTTTGACGGCTCATCATTTTTACTTGACGAAAATGCGGAACTGGTGTTCATGTTAAAACATTGTCAGGAGGATCAGGCTATGTTTTATTTATCAGACGAGAATCAAGACCATGCTGTTGAACCAAGCGTTCAACACGGTATACAACAAGCTCATCAAAGATATACCGAACATCGTCAGAAGAATCGTTACAACAGGATGAACAAAGACACCATATAACAAATATGACCCAGAACCATCCGAACACAAGAATACCGCACATGGATAGTTTGCTTGCCGTACTAGAACTGGGATTGGTGGACTATTTAGAAAAAAATGTTATGTCTCGACATGTCCATCTAGGGTTAAGCGGAGGCATAGATTCTGCACTTACTGCGGTGCTCGCTGTCCGTGCACTCGGAAAAGAACATGTAACAGGAATATTACTTCCATCGCAGTTTACGAGCACACAAAGCATAGACGATGCTCAGGTGCTCGCCCGTACTATCGGTATATCTACGTATACCTTGTCCATACATGAAATTACATACTCAGGTATTACAGGAATTAGAAGAGCATCTTTATTCCAGCAGCAGGTATCTGTGCAGACGAATACGAGTTCTCTTGTAGCGGAAAACGTACAAGCAAGAATTAGAGGCATGGTACTCATGGCATATTCAAACAAAAATCAATCTACTCTGTTGACAACAGGCAATAAATCGGAAATAGCCGTTGGATATTGCACGCTATATGGCGATATGTGCGGGTCACTTAATCTTATCGGCGATCTTTATAAAACCGAAGTGTACGAGCTTGCAAATTATTTGAACCGAGACGAATGGGTAATTCCGCAATCTATCATAGAGAAAGAACCGACAGCAGAGCTACGAGAGAATCAAAAAGATACCGATAGCCTTCCTCCTTATGATGTACTTGATACCATTCTACACGGGTTTATTGAGGAACGCGTCTCGCCCCAGATATTAATAGAAAGGGATGTTGCTCCCGCAGGAAATCATACACAAGGTGTGGAAACTCTATATGAACAGTGAATACAAACGATATCAGTCTGCCCCCATTATCAAAGTTTCTTCCAATGCGTTTGGTAGAGGACGCATTGTCCCCTTGTCGGGTAATTTTTTTGAATAAAATAATACTTGTAATATTAGAAATATTACACTACAATAGTACTATCTATTGTTTAAATAATACTTGGTAATGAGTATACTTTACCTAACAAAGAGCAGTAGAGGAGGTGTTTATGAATATAACTACAAATGATATACAGAAAACTCATATTATCTCTGCCAAACAAGCTCTATATTGCGGGAAAATGGCAGGACGCATCCGATAACGCCAGCATTACTGTTATAAATCCTGCTACAGAAGAAGAGATAGGTCAAGTTGCAAGTGCAAGCAAAGAAGATGTACAAGCTGCGGTTCACTGCAGCGTCCGACGCAGCAGCATCTTGGGCAGCTCAAACGCCAAGAGCACGAGGCGAGATCTTACGCAAGGCATTTGAGATACTACATGCACAGGCAGAACATTTTTCTAAGATTATTACTTTAGAGCACGGAAAAGCTATAAGCAGAATCTTATAGCGAAGCGACATATTCTGCTGAATTTTTTAGATGGTTTTCTGAAGAAGGAGTAAGAAATATTGGAGAATTTTATCGATCTCCTCATTACCGGAGCTGACATATTGGTGCATCATAAACCAGCGGGGGTAGCACTGCTCATAACTCCGTGGAATTTTCCTCTGGCTATGGCTACAAGAAAAATAGGACCAGCATTAGCAGCCGGGTGTACGGTGATAGTGAAACCAGGCATCTGCAACACCTTATACCATGCTAGCACTGGTACATGTTTAGAACAGGCGGGTATTCCCCCGGCGTAGTGAATATCATTCCTAGTCAGCGATCTTCTGAAGTTATGCCCGTACTTATGGGAGATCAACGAATACGGGTAGTATCATTTACTGGCTCTACTAGGTGGGGCAATCATTGCTGCGAAATGCTGCGGACACCGTGATGAATTGTTCCATGGAGCTAGGAGGAAACGCTCCCTTTGTAGTAATGGAGGACGCCGACATACCGTCTGCGGTAGAAGGTGCCATGTTAGCAAAGATGAGAAACCTAGGAGAATCCTGTGTTGGAGCAAACAGGTTTTATGTTCACGCTCAGGTGTACGAAGCGTTTACCTCTGAATTTACCAAGCGAATGGCATCATTAACTATGGGTAACGGATTGGATAGAAATAACAACGTCGGAGCATTGATAAATGCAAAAGCCCGACAGGATATTCATGAACTCGTAATGGATGCGATAGAAAAGGAGCGACTTTGTTGACGGGAGGAAAAATTCCAGACATGAAGGGCTACTTCTATCCCGCCACGGTTATCGGAGACATCCCCATTACCGCTCGGGTATTAAAGGAAGAAATTTTTGGACCCGTGGCTCCTATCAGGAAATTTGATGACGAAGAAAAGTTGCTCAAAGAAATAAATGATACGGAGCATGGACTTGCATCTTACGTGTATAGTGGAGACGTAAGCAGAGCTACGAAACTGGCATCACGTTTTGAAACCGGTATGGTGGGTATTAATAGAGGCGTTATTTCAGACCCAGCAGCTCCCTTCGGAGGGGTCAAATTTAGTGGCATAGGAAGAGAAGGAGCTCACGAAGGTTGATGGAGTTTTTAGAAACTCAGTATATGTCGATAAATTTAATAGAATAGTATAGTTACACAAGGAAAGATATAATGAAAGCATCAGATTTATTTGTGCAGGCACTTGAAAACGAAGGCGTAAAATATGTTTTTGGGGTCCCCGGAGAGAAAACTTAGACCTACTCGATTCTATTCGTAAATCCCCAAAAATTAAGTTTATTCTTACGCGTCACGAACAGACAGCCGGGTTTATGGCAGCAAACTATGGGCGACTAAAAGAGCGGGCGGGGAGTATGTTTGTCTACGTTAGGTCCGGGGCTTACCAACCTCGTAACATCAACCGCATATTCTCTTCTTGGTGGTATGCCTTCGGTGATTATTTCTGGGCAAAAACCCATACTAACACCTAAACAAGGAAAAATTTCAAATCATTAGTGCAGTGAACATGATGTCACCCATTACGAAATGGTCAAAACAGATAATCCACCCTCGATCTATTCCCGGAACCGTACGAGAAGCTTTTAGGATTGCAAGAAAGGAACGTTCTGGACCAGTACACATTGAATTACCAGAAGATATTGCTGCAATGGACACACAACATCATGTGTATCCGGTACTGAGGGCAGAGGTCGCGAGGGCAACGAAAAAATTCTATCAAGATAGCTGCAGATATGATAAATAAAGCAAAACGTCCGCTTATTCTTATTGGTAGCAATGCAAACAAGTCATATATTATCGATTATCTCAGGCGTTTTATTAAACATAGCGGTATTCCATTCTTTACTACACAGATGGGCAAGGGTATAGTAGACGAGCACACCAATGAATATCTTGGAACAGCTGCGTTTTCAGATTCGGATATACTTCATCATGCAATAAAAAAGTCAGACATCATTGTTAACATTGGACACGACATGATAGAAAAACCTCCCTTTCTTATGGAGTTGGAAAATATAAAGGATAGACAGGTTATACATTTTAATGTAAACGATGCGGAAATTGACGATATATATTTTCCACAACATCAGGTTATCGGAGATATTGGCTATAGCATGCAACATCTTATTGAGTTTGTGCAACCGCAGAAGCATTGGGATTTTCGAAAATATCATCAAGTCAAAGAATCTATTATTGATAATCTTGAAGCGTATATCAATGACACCCGTTTTCCCTTGCTTCCTTTACGACTGGTAAAAACATAAGAGACATTCTTCCAGCGATGGCAAAGTGTGTTTGGATAACGGAATGTACAAAATTTGGTTTGCGAGGAATTTTACCGTATACGAACAGCATACCCTGCTTCTCGACAATGCACTTGCATCCATGGGGGCAGGGCTACCTACAGCAATGGCAGCAAAGCTTATCTATCCTACGAAAAAAGTCGTTGCCGTGTGTGGAGACGGTGGGTTTATGATGAACTCTCAGGATTTAGAAACAGCAATAAGACTTGGCTTGATATCACTGTTATTATTCTGAACGATGGTGGGTACGGTATGATAAAGTGGAAACAACAGGCAGACTTTGAATCTTTTGGACTAGATTTTGAGAATCCAGACTTTGTAAAATATGCAGAGGCATATGGAGCAACCGGGTTTAGCCCAAAAAGTGATGCGGAATTTTCTGAAACCTTTGCTCAATGTCTTGATAGTAAAGGAGTAAACATCATTGATACCAAGATCGATTACAGCCTAGACCAGAGCATTTTTGATAAAACAAGCAATTTTTCCTTACATGATAATCTTGCTGTAACAGAGGATACTGTTGATTCTCCATGATTACCATGAACAAGTGGTAAGTTATGATTTATCATATCTTTCAATAAAGAAGCCCCTTGTTTTAAGAAACTTATCTACTCCAGTGCTGTACGAAGAGGCTTTACGGTATGAGCTAGGTTCGGCTATATCGGGAGAAGGATTCTTTGGCAGTCAGTTCACATAAATATACCGGCAGACTACCAAAGAAAAACGTTTTGTAAAAGATAACAATACCGAAGATACTATCTACTGGGGCGATATCAACATCTCCATAAACGAAACCCAGTATAACATTAATCGAACTCGAGCATTGGATTATCTTGACTCAAGGACAAGAATTTATGTAGTAGATGGAATGGTAGGATGGGATAAACGATATAGGTTAAAAGTGAGGACCATATGTTCACGAGGATATCACGCGTTGTTTATGAGAAATATGCTTATCGTTCTAGTGCACAGGAATTAGAAGAGTACGGGGACCCAGACTTTACCATTATCAATGGCGGAGTGTTTCCTGCAAACAGGAGTTCAGAAGGTATAACTTCAGATGCTTCAATAATGATAAATTTTACCCAAAAAGAGATGGTGATATTAGGAACAGAGTACGCCGGAGAAATGAAAAAAGGGGTATTTACTATTATGAATTACTACATGCCGAAGCAACAGATATTGCCCATGCACTGTGCAGCAAATAATACTCTGGTAGATACTACAGACCAAGTGCACGCAAGAAACAAAGAACACGCTAAAAATACTACCTTATTCTTTGGGTTATCAGGAACGGGGAAAACTACATTGTCCAGTGATGCATCGGCAGAGCTTATCGGAGATGACGAACATTGTTGGACTGATCAGGGAATATTCAACATGGAAGGTGGATGCTATGCGAAGTGCGTAGATCCTCCCTACTACATTAAAGAATGCTTGATATTTGGGTCCTTGCTAGAGAATGTAGTATACGATATTAAAACTCGA
Organism: Conus canariensis; assembly: GCA_033310375.1. Taxonomy (NCBI): domain Eukaryota; kingdom Metazoa; phylum Mollusca; class Gastropoda; order Neogastropoda; family Conidae; genus Conus; species Conus canariensis. The sequence goes on from JAMYXO010000091.1 coordinate 15,325, forward strand.
TATGTAGATTTTCATGATGAATCTATGACTACGAATACCCGAGCTTCGTACCCGCTTAGTCATGTCAAAAAATGCTCGAAAAGAACCACATCGCGGACTTGGAAACATACCGAAAAATATCGTCTTTCTTAGTTGCGATGCGTTTGGAGTACTTCCTCCACTAGCTCGATTAAACACAGAACAGCGTTGTACTATTTTATTAGTGGATTACCTCTAAAATACCCAATACTGAGGTGGGTATTACGGAACCCGTAGCAACATTTTCTGCATGTTTTGGAGAAGTTTTTCTTCCCCTCGATCCATTAGTATATGTACAACTGTTTTCAGAAAAGATCAAAAAATATAATACCAATGTTTGGCTGGTAAACACGGGATGGATTGGAGGAGATTTCAAGTCTGGAAAGCGTATCTCGCTAACACACACACAAACAATTATTAACGCAATATGTACTGAATCGTGTAAGAAACTACGGTGGAAAAAAGTGAAGTATTTGGATTTGATGCATGCGAACGTTGCGAAGGTATAGATAACTCCTTGATTCCAAAACAGATGTGGAAAGACGCAACAAACTATGACACGCAGGTACAGAAACTTGTTGCCATGTTTCACGAAAACATAAAAAAATACCCTAATGTCGGCAAGGAGATTATTGACGGTGGACCACCACTAGGAACGGGCACTAAGAGCGTTCAGTGCTGACCCTGCTTTGAACCAAGAAATATGTATATCGTTCATAGAATGAGATACGGTAATGGATTCGCTCGTGCCGTTAGCATGGTGTAGTATTACGGTAATTGGGTTAGACGGTGCAAGATCCATCAACCCTACTATGTCGATAGTATCGTCTTCCTGTATTTTGTCGTAATCGTCGGGATTAATAAAGACAAGGGAAGTATGCCTTGTTTTTTAAGATTGGTTTCGTGTATGCGTGCAAACGATCGAGCTATTACTGCTTTAACACCAAGAAACCGTGGTTCCATGGCAGCGTGTTCGCGAGACGACCCTCGCCATAGTTTTTATCTCCAATCACTATGGAACCCACACTTTGATCTCGGTATATCTTAGCCGCATCTGGTACGGGAATGTATTCTCCGGTAAGTTGGTTCTTTACTGTATTCGTTTTCTCGTTAAATGCGTTTACTGCCCCTATGAGCAAGTTTGTGATATATTCTCTAAATGTCCTCTAAATCGCAACCACGATCCTGCCATTGATATGTGATCCGTGGTACATTTACCCGTTGCTTTGATCAGAAGGTGCAAATTTTTATAGTCTTTTTTATTCCACACATCAAATGGAGCTAATTTTTGTAGACGTTCTGATTCTGGAGAAATAATTACGTTAAGAGACGCTCGCTTGTCTGGAGCAGGAGGTCGTATAAGCCCTGAGGTTCAGGTCCAAATATCATTTGAATAGAATCACTCGGTGGAGCTTCCAAGCTTTTGGGAGGTTCAAGCAGAATGTCTTCTTGGTTATTGTTGGATAAGGTATCAGTAAGTGGGTTAAATAATAAGGTACCCGCAAGTCCCATGGCAGTAACAATTTCAGGAAGAGGCAACAAAGGAATGTGTGTTAGGGTTTCCATCAGCACGTTTCGCAAAGTTGCGGTTAAATGAATTGATGATGGAGTTTTTTTTCGTTGTCTGCTATATCCGTTCGCTTCCATTGTCCTATGCAAGGACCACAGGCATTGGCGAGTAAAATGGTACCAAATTGGGTAAACAAGTCCAAGTAGCCGTTTGTTTCTATAATTTTTGTAGATATTCTCTGAACCGGGCGAGAGCCATAGCGGGCTCTTAAAAGTAAGTCCCTTTGCTTTTGCAAACTCCATTATAGAATGTACCCTACTCAGATCCTCAAAGGACGAATTCGTACACGATCCAATGAGTGCTGAACTCAGCTTGGTGGGGTAATTGTTTTCTTGTACAAATGTTTTAAACTCTGATATAGGGGTCGCAAGGTCGGGGGGAATACGGTCCGTTAATATGCGTTCAAGGGTGTCAAGATTGATCTCTATTATTTTGTTGTAGTATTTTTCAGGGTTATCGAGTACTGCAGGATCAGCCTGTAAAATATCGATGTGCTTGGATGCGAGGTCTGTTGCCTCGTGCCTATTGGTGAGCTCAAGATATGTCTTCCCCGCCTCGTCAAAAGGAAATATGGAAACTTGTAGCACCCACTTCTGCTCCCATGTTGCCAATGGTAGCACGTCCGGTACAAGACAAGTATTGTACCCCATCTCCGAAGTATTCTATGATAAACCCCGTGCCCCCCTTTACGGTAAGTTCCCCCGTCAGTTTGAGTATGATATCCTTAGGAGAACACCAAGGGGACAGTTTCCCCGTTAGTTTTACCCCGATAATTCTAGGCATGAGTACTTCCCAAGGAATACCAGTAAGTGCATCCACTGCATCTGCCCCGCCGACACCCACTGCGATAGCAGATATTCCAGCGGCATTGGGGCTGTGCGAATCTGTACCAATAAGGAGCATTCCGGGGAGTGCATAATTTTCCAGCGTTACTTGATGGATAATTCCCGCACCGGGTTTCCAAAATCTAGTCCATATTTTTCAGAAGCACTCTGCAGAAAATCATAAATTTCCTTGTTTGTAGTCTTTGCGGTATCCATGTCAAACAGAGCATTTTTCTTTGCCAAAATTAAATGATCGCAATGTATGCTTGCAGGAACGGCAACTTCGTTATTTTTTGATTGCATGAGTTGCAGTATTACCATCTGTGCAGTAGCGTCCTGCATGATAACTCTGTCTAAGTTAAAATATACAAAGATTTCCCGCATTGATAGTATTAGGATCTTCGTTTTTTGAATGAAGATGGGTAAAAAATATTTTCTCCGAAAGCGTGAGCGGTCTTTGAACATAGGTCCTCATCTTTTTATAGGACGTACTCAGTTTCGTGTAAAAATCCTGTATTTCTTTCTTTGAGATAACCATATACTAGTATTTTATTAAACAATCAACAATTTAGCAAATACGATATTCAGACATTAAAAAATCAAGGGAAAACACGCATTGCGTTACTATTTTACCAGCATACGAGAAGGTCAGAGCATGAATCTCCGAAGAAAAGCACTAAAATACGGGAGCGACGGGGATTGAACCCGCGACCTCCGGCTTGACAGGCCGGCGCGATAAACCGACTTCGCCACGCCCCCTATTCATCATAATACTTTAGGCAGGGGCTTTAGTCAAGAGAATGTCGAACAAGAATATACGACTTATTTGATAGATCCTTCTATCATACCCCTGATGATATATTTTTGTGCAAAGATAAAGAGAATTACTATAGGAATAATGGACAAGAGGGCAGCGGAGAGTATCAGTCCCCATTCTTTTACGAATGCGCCCACGAAATTCGCAACGGCTAAGGGGATGGTCTGGATTTTTTCTCCCTTACCGAGTACCAGTATGGGCAGCAGAAAATCGTTCCATATCCATATCCCGTTCAGAATAATTACGGTAATATACACCGGTTTTAACAGTGGAAAGACGATGTAAAAAATGTTTGCCACGAGTTACATCCATCTATGCGTCCCGCCTCCTCTAATTCCAAGGGTATGGCTTTAATGAAGCCGTGAAACAGAAAAATAGAAAGCGGGGCACCAAAGCCTATGTATGCGAAAATAATGCCCGTGTACGATCGCAATAGCTTTATCCCTATGGCGTCGCCGAGTATTCTAAACCATGATATCAAAGGAAGCATGACAACCTGAAAAGGAATTACCATGGATCCTACAAATACCATAAAGATAATAATAGATATCCTCGTTTTAGTTCTGACCAGTACCCATGCAGCGAGAGACGAGAACAGGGCAATAAACAACAGGGAAAGAGTTGTAATTATCGTAGAAGATATAAAGGAATTTTTATAGCGTATGTTTTCGCTTTGCCAAATAGTTTGTAATATTTTCAATAATGGTAAACCAAGAATCTGGCATGCAAGCGGTTTGTTGGTTACTTCAAAAGGGGTTTTTGCAGCGTTGATTACTACTAACAACAGTGGTGAAAATATCGCTATGCATAGGATAAAAATACCGATTTCTAATACGAGCAATTTTGTTCGGGACTTCGTCATGCTTCTATCTCTCGTTTTTTATTGATGTATACTTGGAGCGTGGAAATAATGAGCAATGCGAAAAAGAATACTACCGCCTTGGCTTGAGCACCCGCCATTTGTACCTTGCCCTGTACTACTTTTACCGAGTGGTTTACAATGTGCATTGAGATCAGCTCAGTGCCATGTATTGCCTTTCCCATGAACATTGTTGATGGACCGCCATAGGTTAAAGAATAGTTGACATCAAACTGTTTGAAAGAATATAACAGGGTAAGAAAAGTAGTAATGGGAAAAAGCAGGGGCAAGCATGGGAATGGTTATGTCTCTGAATCTGCTCCAATAACTAGCCCCATCTATCATTGCAGCTTCAAACAAGGACTGAGGTATGTTTTGTATGGCGGTTATATAAATCACCATTAAATAGCCCGCATACTGCCAATTTCCCACAATTACCAATGCGATCATTGCAGAGTTTCTATCTGCGAGCATCAGAAAATCGCTTGAAGAAGCCAATGCCGGCAGTGCACGATTAAAAATAAACTGCCAAATATAGCCGAGTATGAGCCCCCCAATAAGGTTGGGAAGAAAAAACGCCGCTTTGTAAAACTTGTGTAACGTAACCCTCTGGGTTACCAGCAACGCTAATGCCAAAGCACAAGCATTCATAATCAGGATGTTAGCAACGCTGTAGATAACGGTAATAATAATTGAATAGAGAAAACGTGGGTCTTCAGAGAAAATATTAATGTAATTTTCTAGTCCTACGATATTCCTAAATTTTATCCCGTCCCAATCAGTAAATGAAAAGTAAAACCCTAAATAAAGGGAACTGCCATTACAAGAATGAACGCTACCAATGCGGGTGCGAGAAACACCCAAAAACTCAGGTTATTTTTTTTCATATCAATACTGTTGGTCACAAAGCCAGAGGCTTACCCATCGAGGGCGAGAAGGCAGCGAACTTAGTCCCGCTGCCTTCTCTGACTGCTGACCGTACCCCCCAATGATATGGCACCAGCGAAAGGGGCAGTCCTGTTGCTATCGCAAGCAGTGATCCTACAATGCAGCAAATGCCTCTGTCATTAATGCAACAAATTTGTCAAAGGATATTTCTTTTTTCGCAAACTGCTCGTATATTGGACCTAGTACATTGTCTCGAAAATCACCGGACAATCTGTATTGATTCCACGCATATGTTTTACCTGCTGCCACCCATTCCAATAATGATGCTGAAAGCGGTGCCTTGACTTGTAGCGTAACATTTTTGAATGCCGGAATAGCTAAAATTTTGTTTACCATGTAATCATGTCCCTCATCTGTTTCAGCCATAAACTGCAAGAACGCCTTTGCCTGTTTCGCATTTCCGTCCTTGTTTACTACATACCACGAGGGAGCAGAAACGAAAACGCCATCCGTAGGTTGATATGACGACCCATGGGGAGCATAGGCTCTGTTAAAGGTTGCATTAGCATTGGCAAGGTTAGGTTCGATCCAGTTTCCTTGATGAATAAAGACCGCTTTTTGGTTAGCAAACGCATTTACCTGTGCATCATAATCGCCTGCAATCAGTACTTGCTCGTCTGAATAGTCAAAGAGTAGTTGAACCATTCTGCATATTCTCTAAATCGTTGTTCATGAAGTATTCCCGCGGCTGCATCGTTAGCAATAGAGAGATCGTTTCGAGATAAGCCATAGACAGATAAGAATTGATATTGTGATGAGCGGTCACCCAGTGCATACCAGAACCGGCGGTCATAGATACTACGCTATCTATGTCGAGTTCAGCTTTCAGTGCATCAAGTTTTTCAAACGCTTTCTTGTAGGCATCATAGCTGGTAAGTGTGCTGGGATCTATCCCCGCTTTTGCGAGCAAGTCGACATTATATCCCATTCCCCAACCTTCTACAGATACGGGAAATCCTACAACGGTTCCGTCTGGAATGGTAAATGCAAGGTCAGTTTGGGAAACCCAAGATTCTTCTGAAAGATCATCGATGTACTCAGACCAGACATTGTAGCCTTCTAGTCCATCAATAATAAAAATATCAGGAGCTTCGCCTGCATTGAAGTCTGCTCGCATTTGTGTTTGAAGATTACAAGAATCGCCTCCACATGTTTTTACAATTACTTCAATACCAGTTTTTTTCTTGAATTACCTTTCCAAACGCTTTCATTGGGGCATCAATTTCCACCTTGTTATGTGCAATAGTAAACTGAGTTACCCGAACCTTCATTATTACCACCAGCCCATAGGATAGATGGTATAACGAACAATAAAAATAATACTTGTTTCATACTACCTCCGTAAAATTTTTTCTATATACTTTTAAGTGTTATCCGAAATATAAATATTGTTTGCTCTCATTTTTTCTGATATAATATAGTAAAAATACTTATTTTAAGGAGTACCTGATGAAAGTGTCAGAAGTTTACTGACGGTATATTTAGATTATCTGCAAATGCCTATGATTTGTTGTTTGAGAGTATGTGGCCCATACCAAACGGGGTTTCTATGAATTCGTATGTTGTAAAAGGGAAAGATAGCATAGCCGTAGTCGATGGGTTATGTGGTTGGGACGTGTGTTCCGGAAAAATTGTTTGAGCAATTTAAGCTCATGGACTTAGATCCCCGAGATATAGATTATGTTGTTATCATCATATGGAACAGACCACTCAGGTTGGATATATGACTTCAAAAATAAAAATTAGAGATGAATTCACCATTGTTACCCACGAACGAGCAGTGCCGTTGTTAGAACGTTTTTATGGCATTGTGCACAATAAGATTGTCACAGTTAAGTCGGGCAATACTATTGATTTGGGTGGAGATAGGATCCTTGCGTTTGAGGAAATCCCCAATGTACATTGGCCTGAAACTATTGCAACTTTGATGTAAAGACGGGAACCATTATGCCCTGTGATGCATTTGGTTCGTTTGGAGCAGTAGAAGACGATAAGGCATACGACGATCAGCTGACTCAAGAGAACATTGACTTTTTTGAACGAGAAACGGTACGATACTATGCCACATTGTGGGAGCTTTTACCCAACCTACTATTAAAGCCATAGAAAAGGTAGGCAAGCTGCCAGTAAAAATAGTAGCTCCCGTCATGGCATTGTATGGAGAAAGAATCCCGAGAAAATTATCAATGATTACATACGATACACCACGTATGCAAAGGGAGCTGCCCAAAAGAAGGTAACCATTATTTGGGGATCTATGTACGGCAACACAGAGAAGGCAGTACAGCCGGCGGTGGATACGCTTAAAGCAGAGGGCATTGATTGTGCAATACACCAAGTGCCCGATGTAATAATTACTCGTATATCATCAGTGATGTATGGGAATCGAGCGGGTTATCATTGCATGTCCAACCTATGAGTATAAGGATTTCCTGCTATGGCTATGGCAATAGAAGAATTGGGTAACAAGAAAGCGTTGAACAGAAAAGTACTTTATTTGTGGATCGTAGGGCTGGGCTCCCGGTGCATTCAAGGAAATCCAAAAGAAATCTCAGAAAAGAAAAAAAAATGAATTGGGATTTTATGGAACCGTATATTTTCAAAGGCTCTCCGATGAAACAGACATAGCTACTATACAATCTAAAGTAAAAGAACTTGCAGATTCAGGTGAAAGATTGGTGTGACAGTACCGGATAATGTATCAACTCGACTAAGAACATCAATATTCTACGAATTGAACCGCTCTGTTCTCCACAAGAACTCAAAACCATTTCTTTCGATAACAAGGATATCTGTTCCACGTAATTGAAGCACGCTCAAACGATACAGATTATATTGGCAGGAAAAGATAAACGCCTTTCTTGGTGTCGTAGGTCCCTTGTTCCTTACACGATAAAGATGAGCTTTAGAATATGCGAGAAAACTTAAAACGCTCAGACATGAAGTAAAGGATACGATGTTCTTATTATGCGTGATTACTTTGAAAAACCGCGTACAACATTAGGTTGGAGAGGCTTTTCATTGATCCCGATATGAATAACACCAATAATATTTCTAAGGGTATACGATGGGAAGAACCATACTGCTAGAAATTAACGCCTTAGGAGTGCCACAGGCTCTGAATATCTAGACCCCGTAGTTCCAAACTACATGGGACGGATCTTGATATGTTGGTCGTCTATTGGTGCTCGTACCATAGAGAGTCAAACGCACCGAGATATGGCAAGTGGAATCTCTGCCCGGTGGGATTAAAAAATAGTACTCATGGCGAGATCTTGAATGCGGTAAACGCTATGGTTCTCAGTTCAACACCGAGGGGTTATTTGGTATCGATAAACGGGAGATACGTGCATTATTCATACTCGTGGTAATGCCATTACACATTCTTATTCTTCGAGGGGGCATTCTGGGCCCAAACTATTTTCCAACATCATATCAATGTAAGCTGCTACCTGTATGAAAAATTTAGGACAAAATCCTAACATTATGTATATTGTAGTCATGGAAAATTCTTTAAAAAAACCATAAAAATCAAGTGCGAGTTTTACAAGCGGGATAATGGAGCAATATGTTTCTGGAGAAGTCGCAATCCTAGGTTCCCCCATGCTGGAAAGTTATCTTATAAGAAGGAAGACAGGACATTGTACATGACGACCTAACAAATTGGGAATATGGAAAATCAATTACCGATGCCGTGTATTAGTTTTGAAGAACGGAACACCATCATTATGAAAACACATAATTATTTGGCTAGAATATAATAAGAAAATTCTTATACACAATACGGCATGTAACATGACTATTGAAGAGAACATTGCACAAGTAAGATTAGGATCAATACAATCTCGTACACTTGACAGTGTTACTCTCGAAACAAAGCTATCTTAGCAATAAAAGATGCGTTGATGGAGCATGCTCAGGACATCATAGCTGCAAACAGGAAAGATGTAGACAAAGCAGAAAAAGAACAGATGAGCCCCGCGTTATTGAAACGATTGGGTGTTTGACGAGGCAAAACTGATGGAAGTAGGCACCATGCTTGAAGCAGTTGCAGCACACACTAACAACTCGATTCCACGCTATTAACGCGAGAACTTGCTCCCGGGACTTATTTTAAGAAAGAGACAGGTTCCTTTGGGGGTTATTGGTGTTTATATTTTGAATCTGTCCTGATGGCTAGTACAGATGGCATCGTTGTGCGTAAAAACTGCAAATGGTGTGGTAATGAAAGGTGGGAGCGAGCACGAGAGACAAATAACGATCCTCGTTCAGATTATCACAGATGCAACAAAAAGCGTTATTGAGCGGTAGATATATCTGTTGGAAAGCCGAGCCGAGATTGACGAGCTTATCAGAATAGGTGCGTGAAGGGATGTAGACCTTATCATCCCTCGGGGTGGCGAAGCATTTGTATCGTATCGAACCATTCCATGGCCGTATTGGGGCATGCCGATGGAATTTGTCATCTGTATTTTCATCCTACTGCAGATCTTACCCAGACGAAAAACGTACTCTTTGATGCTAAATTGCAATATCCCGCAGTATGCAATGCGGTAGAATGTTATGGTAGATACCAATGCTTTGGATATTCTTACCACAGGTGTTAGCTCCGCTCGTAAAGCATGGGTACAATTCTATGTTGATGACGAGGTTTGCAACAATACTAACATCAGCAGGATATTGTTTGAACGTGTTACCGATCAATCGTGGAGCACAGAACATTCCGGTGCAGCGTTATTATTAAAACAATAGAACACGGTGTTTGAAGAAGCTATTGCACATATTAACACCTATGGGTCAAGACATACGGATATAATAATGACACAGGACAGAGCAGTAGCGGATCAGTTTAAAAATGCTGTTGATTCTTCATCGGTTCTGTGGAACTGCCAGTTCTCGGTTTGTGATGGATTTCGATACGGTTGGGAGCTGAAGTAGGAATTAGCACCTCAAAAATACATGCAAGAGGACCTGTGGGAGCAGAAGGATTGCTTTACCACACAGTGGATTTTGGACGGTGATGGTCATATCGTAGCTCCATTTACTTGTGGGGAACAATCTTTTTCTCATAAAGACATTAGTTCTCATGAATAACAACACGATCAAAGTCGGGTCGTCTCACAAACATGCCAAGAGAATTGTAGTTAAAATTGGCACAAATGTTTGATGGAAAAGCAGTGTGATACAAATCGTTCCCCCGGTTCTTCCTTATGGCTTCTCTTGCTCGACAAATAATGCATTTATACGAGAAGGAAAAGAAATAATACTGGTAAGTTTGGTGCATAGGTTTTGGTGCAGTGAAATGCATATCACTCCCCCCATAGTTGATGTGTCAGGATAGACAGGCATGTGCTGCCATAGGGCAACCCAAGCTTATGCAGAGATACAAAGAAGCTTTCTCAAAAGCGGGAGGACATTGTGCACAAACTACTTCTTACGGGCAACGATTTAGTTTCGAAAACACCCTCGAGAAGTATTTTTCAACTGTATAAGTCGGTTATTCTTCTATGGAGTGATACCAATAATAAACGAAAATGATTCAGTATCCATTGATGAAATAGTTTTAAAGTTTTTGGCGTATCGATAGTCTCAGTGCCCAGGTAGCCATCAATATGAAAGCGGATTTATGATATATTAACGGATGTTGACTCGGTGTATACTAAAAATCCAAGAAAAAATCCTGACGCAGTTAGGATCTCCTATATTGAAAACATCAATGATTTTATAAACTCTATTTATGCGTGAACATCCCGAGAACAGGAAGTGCTGTGGGAACCGGGGGAATTTTACAAAACTTCAAGCAGCAGAACGTGCATTGCAACAGGACTGCCCTACTATTATTGCAGGTGCAGTTCAAGAAAATGTGTTGTTACAGGTTTTGGGAAAGGGGCGAGATATTGGAACTTTTATCTATTTTTAAATAAGATAACGGCATGTTATGATTGATAGTTATGGCGATGGATACATCGCATGCTACCTGTTGCGTACGGTATAGCACACATTCCACATGCCGAGCGATATCGATGTCCAATAGCGATGCCCAATAGCAATACCGAAGTTCTTACATTTTGATGTAAAATAATAATTTTTATAACATTAAGGTACCCCATATCAGCCCAAATGCTGGACAGCGGGTATTCTTTATTGTATAATGCTAGTATGAAATTAGCAAAAAATAAGATACTTGTTTGTTGCTCTTGTTGCTCTTGTTGCTCTTGTTGCTTCTTGTTGCTCTTTTTGCTCTTGTTGCGATATGAACATCCTCAAACAAAATTCGCACGTGCCCTTTCCATTACTCAAAAGTTGGCGTGACACTTCGTACAAGGAATCAAACAAGCGTGCTAGCAAGAAACTGCAAGCAGCGTGGGCTACGATAGGCAAGCAAAGCCGTAGTGAGTTCAAGCAGCGAGTCCCAATCAATACACGATCAGTTGATAATGCATTGGTAACGATTGTCACTACCTGTAGCGTTGCTTACGTTAACAGCACACGGTTTTGGGTTACCTATGGTATTGTTATGTAAAACCGGCACAGATGAGTAGTACCTATCGTATATCCCCGTTCCTGCAAGCACGCTCCTATGGGTTGTTGCAACGCTGTGGTTGGTTGGGCGTAGTAGTTCTGCGACCGATACGAATGTTGATACATACGAGTATAATTATCATTGGAGCTACTCGTAGACATTGCAGATTGCGTAGCAACGGAACAGCAGTAACAATCAGTGGTTTACTAGATTCAGGAACTCTACAGATACTACGGTTATCATTATCTAGATTACCAAATGGTACTACCTATTATAGGATAGTTCAAGTAATAAACAATACGGTAACGACAGGGTATGCAGAGCCATGCTCGTATTACCTTGTATGGCACGGAGGCAGCCATGACCATAGCATTTGCAGGGGAGGTACTGGGGGACATGTGTTTCCTGGAATTGCCTATAGAACGTTGAGGAAAAGGCGAGCACAAACATCAGAGGAGGTAATCTGTATTTGGATCGGATCCAAAAACGGACCCGGCAAGTTTTTGTTAAGCAAGAGGGGGTACTTTTACTACTATATCCACTGGAAAGTTGAGACGATATTTCTCTTTCAGAATGTTTATAGATCCCTTGTTTGTCCTGAAAGGTTTTTTTGATGCAAGACGTTTTCTCAGAAAAACAAAACCTGACCTACTTATATCAGTAGGGGGATTTGTTTCCGTTCCTGCAGTCTGGGCTGCGAGGTCTCTGGGTATAGATATCGTCAGTCTTGTTTGCGATTTATCTTTGGGGTTGCTACAAAACTTAATCTGCCGTGCTCGAAGATGATTTTATGCAGCTACGTGGAGACAGTACATGATATTTCTTACAAAAAAGAAATATAAAAAATCTTAGGTAGTCATGAAAAATAGAATACCCATTCTTATTTGCAATGTGTGGGAAATCCCTACGGAGCGAAGTGTATCAAGGTAAGCTCAGAATATAAATGAGCAACACGCTCTTTCTCAAAAGGCAAAGGTTGTCCTATTCCTTGGCGGAAGTATGGGGGCAGAACAGATCCCAATGATATGGTGATGAGATTACTTCCAAGGTTTGGAGAGGACATGGTAGTTTATACATCAAACGGGAGCAAAGAAAAAATACAGATTCCTCAGCTGACGAATGGACATGTGATATAACAAATTATAGCTGTAAATACTTATCAAAAGGGTTTGTGTTTGAATTATGCCGATGTTCTTGCACGAGCGGATTTAAATAGTTGCAAAGTGCAGGGTCGGGTACTCTGTGGGAAATAGTGGCAAATCAAATTCCGGTATTGTGGTGCGTATTTCTTCAGAATCTTCTCGTGGCGATCAAATAGAAAATGCCCAGTATTTTCATAAGAGAAACTTGGTGTTGAATATGGGCACGCGTCCCACTGATGACGAACTATTCTGCTATCCAGAGCATGCTATACGATACTGCTGTTCCCCATCAATACAAGCAGGCGTGCAACAACTTCCGTGCACACACATCGTCCGAGCAAGCTGTAGAGGCAATATCAATTTTACTCTAAACGATGGGCTATATTTTAGTATACTATTATATATGTCTCAAATTATAGATGTAATTTTATTAGTTGTCATTATATACTTTACCATACGAGCATATGTGCGCGGATTTTTGCTGAGTTTTTCTCTCTGATCGCTTTTGTAGGTGGGGTCTATATTGCCTACAAGCTGGGACCAGTAATTATTGCTATGGAATTATTACAAGGCAATGAAGGAGTTCCAAACTACGTCAAGGGCATAGTGTATGGTATATTATTTCTCGGGTCATATATCATAATAAAAATTATAGAAATTTGGCTATCTCGATACGTAATTTAATCTTATTTTCGGGGTTAAATAAAGTTTTTGGATTACTCTTTGGGTTTGTTGAATCTATTGTAGTAATAACCTTTAGTATATGTGTTGCGTAATCAGACGATATTTGATATAGATTTTATTTCTCTCTTACGAGACAGTAAGGTACTGGGACTACATAGATAGTATTGATACTATGAGCTTTAAGGACCGCATAGGGTTATAGATAGTGTTTGAAAACATTATTGGGTTTGGTAAGCATCTTGAGAATTTTAAGCATTTAATTACTACTCAGACATTTCCATCGGTAACATTATTATCGGGCACAAGAAAATCAGGGAAACAGAGCATAGCTTTTGAGATTGCTCGTGGACTATTATGCGATGAAAACTGCATGTGGGGGTGTACGTGTTCTCAATGTAGGCAGTGCTATAAGCTTGCACATCAAAATTTTGTAATAATGGGAGGCATATCTGACACATACGAGATTCAAAATTACACAAGAACTCTTATTACGATGTAAAACCCCGCGAGAAACGTATGTTTGAACGAGCCATAGCTAAGCTACTCAGGCACTCGATCAACGTGTGTGGGAACATACGGATGTTTTGAAACGAGGACTGAAGTCTGCGGTAACTGCTCTGCAAGAATTACTTGTTCAGTATAATGAAACAAAAGAAGTTTGGAATAAAGAAAAACAGATTTCAGATCTTGTTCTCGCTGCAGAAAAATTTATATGATACGGTTCCTGATCAACCCTTTCCATTCAATGTGTAAAAAACGTCTTTGTCTGGGCAGCAATAAACTACCTCAACAAAAGCACGGGTAATAATAATGAATATATAGAAAAAAATGCTCCCACAGTCGGCATATTTTTTTGCTCAAGACCTTGGAAGAACCTCCTAATAACTGCTATTTTATCCTGCTTACAGAAAAACCGCAAAGTGTTCTTGAGACTATCCGTTCTCGGGCAAGCCATATCAGCCTGCCACAACGTTCTGTAAAAGAACAACACGAGGTGTTGTATCGCATACTGAAAATAGATACGATACCATCTCACTTTACGAGTTCAAATATTCTATATGAATACTTTCATACTCAATTATTCTCAAGTTTCTCAGGACACGAAGGACAAAACCCTAGAAGCTCGCATACAAACCCAAGCCGAAGAATTTTTTCATGGGATTATTAATCAATTACGAGTTTCGACCAAGTTTCTGTGATCTCCCATCCAAAAGCAAGCTCAGGGAAACAAGCACTGATTTTTTATTTCATTTCTATCGGATTTAGTTCGATCTTTGATTCATAATAGTACTATTCCTAGTTATATCGTTCACAGATGTGGTTGGAATGCGAAAGGGGGAGGTATGACATACAGAATCTGCATATTAATCAGGGTAGTATTTTAGAAATGTTGTATTATAATCTTGATGCTCATTATGCAAAATATAAAATCTCGCAATAACATTAAAATTACACTTCTAAACGTCTTTGTGCATTATTAGAACGATCCCAAAAGAGAATCGCTTTTGTTTTCTTCTACGTTGGACTCTATCAGAGCATGGTGTTGTTATTGGATAACAAGAGTATACCGTCTATGTCAACAAATACGCAATGGCGCTCTTCAGAAAAAATAAATATATGATTATTCCGTTTGGAAAATTTTGAAAATCACGCTATTGCTCAGAGAATAAAACAAGCCATAGACGGAATAGAACAGGTACGGGACGAAATTATTGAATGTGATTTGTTTCAGGATATTTCAAATTTATGCTGCACCGTCCA
Organism: Conus canariensis; assembly: GCA_033310375.1. Classification (NCBI taxonomy): domain Eukaryota; kingdom Metazoa; phylum Mollusca; class Gastropoda; order Neogastropoda; family Conidae; genus Conus; species Conus canariensis. Next base: position 30,471 of record JAMYXO010000091.1, read on the forward strand.
TCCTCGCATAGTAAATAAAGAGATCGCAGGATGGATACTGCTACTCCACGATTATTCTGAACTCTTACAAACACAGAAGCAGATCAGAAGAAGTGATTATCTGCATTCTCTTACCAATATTTCTTCGGGGATAGCACATGAACTGAGAAATCCCTTGGGAGCAATAAGTATTCATTTACAAATAATTCGTAAAAAAACTGGATGCAGTAATAAAAGAGAGAACATCCGAACAAGAGATACTGATCAATAGTCTCGATGTTGTGGATGAAGAAATTGAAAACATGAACAAGATTATCAATTTGTTCCTCAACAATCTCAAGATTGGTCAAACTGAAATGCTTGAACATGATCTCAATGATCTCCTCGATGCATTTAGAACATTTATTAAACCTGATATTCAATCAAAAAATATTACCAGCACCGCAATAGTAGAGAATCCTTTGCCTTTGGTACGTGTCTCGAAACCTTCAGTTATTCATGTTTTGTTAAACATTGTTAGAAACGCTATAGAATCCCTACAGAGGAGGAGGAAAATAATCTTCCGTACATATACTAAAGATGGATATGTCTGCTATCAATTTCCGATACAGGAAAAGGCGTTGAAAAAGATATTCAGGAAAAATATTTTCTCCGTATTTTACCACCAAGGTTTCAGGTCGGGAATAGGGCTGGCAATATCGGATAAAATTTGAGGTTGCATCATGGAAAATTAATTATTGATACTCGGTATAAAGATGGGGCATCATTTATTTTGATGTTTCCGAGTATTGCGAATGAACTCAATTAATAGAGGCATAATGCGTATTGGGTGATCAATGAATTATAGAATCTTAGTAGTGGATGATGAGAAAAATATTAGAGAAGGCATAAAAAATATTTCTTGAATCTGTGAAATATGAAGTAGAAAACAGCAAAGAACGGGAAAGATGCTATGGCAATAGTACAAGAGCAAGAGATAGATTTGTGTTATCGGACCTGCGTATGTCTCCAATGAGTGGGGAGCAGTTATTGGAATACATGACTGCTCGGTATCCTTCTATCCCCGTTATTATACTTACGGACATGGATCCATTGAGCATGCGGTACATATCATGCACAAGGGAGCCTATGATTTTCTGATCAAGCCGCTGGATATGAACAAAATGCTCTCTCTCTTTAAAAAGGCATTACAAACTCGTGAACTCGCATTAAGAAACCGAAAAATACAAGCCAATTAAACCAGTACAGTGGCGTAGGCATCTTTACCCAAAGTAGGGTCATGCAGAAGATTATGGAACAAATCGAGCACGTTGCTCAGGTAAATAGTGCAGTGTTAATCACAGGCGGAGCGGGGTCGGTAGGAAGTATTATGTAATCGCATACATCAGCTATCGAATCGGAATACCAACCTCGGGTAACGTACACTGTGCAGCGCTGTCTGAATCGCTCTTTGGAGAGCGAATTGTTTGGTCATGAAAAAGGAGCGTTTACGGGAGCGGTTTCCTTAAAAACGAGGAAGATTTGAGCTAGCTGATAAGGGAATAATCTTTTTGGACGAAATCGGAGAAATAGATTAGCAATGTCAGGTAAAATTACTACGTGTGCTACAAGAACAAAAATTCGAGCGAGTAGGAGAGAGCAACCTATTGAAGTTGACGTGCGAGTTATTGCAGCAACCAATAAAAATCTCCTTGAAGAAGTGAACAAAGGAACATTTAGAGAAGACCTATACTATAGACTGAGTGTTATTAACATTGATGTGCCCCGTTGAGGGACAGAAAAGAAGATATTACTTTGTTAGCACACAGCTTTCTGAAACAGTTTAATAAAGAAACAATAAAAAATAGAAGGCTTTTCAAAAGCTGTATACAAACGATGTCGGGGTATTATTGGCCCGGAAATATTCGTGAACTAAAAAACTGTATAGAAAGTTCGGCTGTTATGGCTCGCTCTACTCTGATTGGGGTCGAAGATTTGCCCGGGAACACTTTCTCGTAATCTTGATGTTACTTCGGTCAACATTCTTCTTGGCTCAAGTTTGAAAGAATGCGAAGCAGAGTTTATCAATGCTCCCTCATAAAATATAAATGGAACAGGAGTAAAGCTGCAACAATGTTAGGGATTGGACGAAAAACATTGCACAATAAAATTAATGAATATAACCTATCGCAGCATATGAAACAAGAACGTATTACTGATACCAACGATGAAGAATCCCATGAATCGCATTCTGATGATTTCCCTAGTATGCAACAACATGGTATACAAGAACAGGAACCCTCGAAAACGAGGGTTCCCAGATAAGAAGCAAAAGTTATATAAAAATTATGGAGATTCTCCAATCTCTATTATTTTCTTTTTTTCTAATAGCTTCGCTTCATCTTTAGGTATTGTCAAGGTCAATATCCCTTTAGATAAATTTGCGGATATATTTTCTTGGACTATGTGTTCTGGTAGAGAGAACTATACCTAAATTCAGATAATGTTTGAACCTGTACCTGTTCTTTATTATTCTTGTCTTCCGATACATTCTTACTTGAGACAGTTAATGTATTGTTTTCAACCGCAAGTTCGATCTGCTCTCGAGTTCTACCGGGAACTTCAATCCGTAGTTGTAGGTATCGTCATGTCCTGTATTTGTGGTTGACTGACTGAATAGGCAGTACTACAATCACAATCGAGTAAGTTTCTTCTCGTAGGATTGAAGAAATCAATCTCTCGGAATGGGTTCCACCTATGTCGTGGAAATAAGACGGTACATTAATAATGATATGGTGCTCATAAGCATCCTCCTATATGTGTGTATTGGTAGCGTGCTACTACTTTATATAGTGCAATTTTTGTGCCAAAATACCCATCTCGCATAAATTATTGTTCGTATCCTAGTAAATTATTATATACCAAAGAATTGCACAATGTTCTATTTTCGGGAATAACGTATGTGTGGTATTGATACAGGATGCATCTGTATCAAAAAGGGATTTATGTATCATAAGATGTAAATTTTTATATACAATTTACCCAATTTTAAGAAATAAGGGGAAAAAGAGTATACATTATGTAATTCGTATATAAATTTTGCTGTAGATGTTTTTGCAGTCAAAATTATTATCCCGGTAAATTCCAAACTCGTATGTGGTATAAGCGATAATACGTACGACTTCCTCCCCAAGAGGGCAGTTATGACGAAACATTATGGGTACAAGCTCGTTCTCAGAAAATACTGCAGTTTATGAACGATCTCGATTTAGCACAGTATGCCTGTATCGTACCTCGTCTAGAGCACGGTACCCGCATCGTGCATCTTACTGATGTTCCCAGGACATTCCCATTGCAGATGGGCTGAGTACCGGTGAACATGGGGTATTTCTTGGGAACCGTTGCCGATTGTGCGGGAATGTGCTCTATGGAACTTCAAATATACCCGGCAATACGGGAGCGTATTGGCAGTTCTGCACAGTGGTTGGAGAGGAACGTTGGTATTACTAAAGAAATGATCTCCGGGTTCACAAGAACAACGGTCTCAGAAAAAGCATAGTAGAACATGCACTCGATATGTTTGCAACGTATCATGTACCGCCATCGGAATTATATGGTTGGATCAGTCCCTGTGCTAGGAAATGTTGTTATGAAATAGGGGAAGAACTCGTCCCGTTATTTGAAACATACCCCAAAGTTTACATACGAGTATGGTAGCAGGTAACATTGTGCATCGGGCTGATTTATCCCTATACATTGTACAACAACTGTGTTCTTATGGGGTACGAGAATCGCACATAAAGTTGCTCCGTATTGTAGTATTTGTAGTCAAAAGTTCCACTCGCACGGGCAATGCAATTACATAATACCCTCGGTTCAAACGAACGGGATAGCACCATGCAAAGTACAGACGAAAAAAAACGTAATCACGCTATTGCTGGAAGATCCTTGGTTTTTGCGGGCATACGACTGTAAATGCTATGCTCTCAGTAACAGAGCGTGCGTACCCGTCACCCGCCTTATACATGCGCGGATTTAGTGACCACCGCTCGCAGGGTCTTTGCAGCCACAACTCTGTCCGATCGGTCTGTCGGGATGGTTGCTTTTGGCATCGCTTGCATTACCTTTGCAACCACAACCCTGACCACAACCACAATGTTCCAACTCAGGATATGAATCAGATATATCAGTAATAGTGAGCTCAAAGTAGAGATCTACCCCTGCTAGGGGATGGTTTCCGTCAACTGAAATCTCCGTATCGGTGATTTTAGTGATAATAACCTTTTGATTGTTTATGGTAATGTGTTGTCCTACCTTGAAAGAGAGTGAGTCAGGCATGCTCTCTCGGGAAATAGTTCGATTCAAATGTGTATCGTACTGTCCGTAGGCATCGTGAGCATTGATCGTAAAATGTATGTGGTCTCCTACACTTCTGCCTACAACATGCTTTTCTATACTAGGCAGGGTATCGCCTGCACCCACCCGAAAAGGTAAATGGACCGCTGTGCTGCGAGCTTCCGAGTAATGTTTTGTTTTTATCCGTAAATGTATATTCAAAAGTAATATATTGTTTTGAATTTGTTTATTTTTTTGCTCATATGTACTATACTAATATTATCATATAATCTCAATTATTTTGTTACCAATCATAGCTATGCTTTTATTAGATTTGTTTTGATACATGTAATTATTTTGTTATGTTGAGTGTATGTTTGAAGTATGTTGAGTGTTAAAAATATGAAAAATACCATTGGTAAAAAATTCACCGTATTATTTGTATCTTTGCTGCCGTCTTTGCTCTTTTTTTGTTACATGCCTGTCAAAGCAAGCAAACTGAGGTACAAGATATAACGGAATATCATTCGATGAATTTAAGAATACATATGCAATATCCGCCTGTGGTATATATTCGAGTCAGCGAGGGGATACGCTTTGCTCCTGAACGTAGAATCCTGATTTCAACTCAGCAAGAACAACTTGTCAATGCTGGAGATTTTGTTGTATTTGTTTCAGTAATTGATAGTCTCGCCATGCAGAGTTTTGTAGAAATTTGAAAAACGATATATCTATTGATAGACAAGATATCAGCGAGGTAATTGTTAGAGAAAGCATTAAACTTTGAAAGTTTATTATTATCTCGGGCGGTAAGCGATGAAACCTTACAAACGATAGCAGCACTGTTTCAGGAAGTGCTACTAGAGGATTATTCGTCTTCGCATACGTTTATGAAAATCCATGATAGTGTCATTATTGGAAAAAATAGGGACGAAACCATAACACAATATTATATTATGCGTATTCTACAGGATAGCTATGTTGTGATATCAGAAGTCAAATTGAAGGACACATTTTCTGTTCTCCAAGATTTTGACAGAATATATAACATCATTGAGTCCGTTACGTTTAGTGCATTTTAATATGTTCTGCGAATACACGCTGAGATGTCATAGTGGTTGTTCGTATCATTGGCATTGATTATGATGCGAGCTCGGCAGGGCAGAAAGACAGGTATTCCACCGTAGTTGGCTGTTCCAGCAGGCATGGGTGATATGTTTGTGATAGGGAGTACACTGTTCTGCAGGGTACCAAGGGGATGTGATACGAGCGTTATCATCGATCATGGTTGGAACATCGAACGATGTCTTGGATTCCGCGAAGATAAACGTAATTCCATAGGCTCTATAGACAATATATACGTCATTTTATATAATTTAGCTAAGGAGGCGCTAGGTTTGAACTGATATATAGTATTAGGTAAACCCACAGCGTTAACGTTATGATGATAAAAGAAATAAAGCTTTTCATAATACTGATGCTCGTAATTTTTCAGGGAGCATATGTATATGGATTTGGTTTATAGAAGAATCTAGTTTTTCCTACCCGGTAAAATCGCAGATACTCTCTCCTAAAAATCAAGATGGTGTCAACGATAGCATTGAACTGTCCTTAGAGGGGAACATTCAAACTGCGAGGAATATAACATTGCAAGAGTTATATGTTACTATCTATGATTCTCGGGGCAACATCGCCAAAGAACAAACCAGCAATTTTGACGAAATTGAACAATATGTTATAGATGGTAAGGATAATAACGGAGCATATCTTGAAGACGGGTTGTACATGTATACCCTAGGGGTTAAAGATAACAAAGGAAATATTAGTATTTCGCGACCATTCCCCTTTATTATTGATAATACTCCACCAGAAATATATGATTCAAACATTATCTCGCCTAATGTTATTTCATTTAACAGCAACATTGCATCTGAAATTTTTATTACCAGTAGCGAAGAAATTAGTTGGCAATATAAGGCGGTTAAACGATCAAGGAAAAGAATATGTAATTTTTAGTCAAGAACAGGAAGAGAAACTTGCTACTCCAAACTCTTTTACGTGGCTAGGGATAGATGCAAACGATATACTTCTTGATGACGGCAGGTACATCATTAGAGTTGAAGGAAAGGATAGGGAGATAACAGTACCATTGTAGATTTAGCGAAATCGATAGTTATCAGTCAATGAGGGTACGGTTCGTATCATTGCAAAAGAGGGGAACATTTTTTTCCTAATAGAGACGGAGTAAGGATGAACTTCCCATAGAGATAATATTTTCCAACAAAATCAGATAATCGGTTCTACCAGTAGTACCTATAAAGATTGGAGGTTTGTCTTACAACACAATGATATCATGGTGTTGCGTAAAACGTTTCAACCAAAAGAAGCAATAGTAGCGTTTGCGGGAGGAAGATGAAACAGGGTTGGCCTGTCTCCGATGGAAAGTAAAGCTATTTGTTGAATTTCTAAACGACGATATAGTGATGCAATCCAATACCATAGATGTTGAAATAGATACCGCAAGACCCCAAGCATCGGTTAGTTTTCAGACGTTTCCCCAAGCATTAGAAGTTGGCGAACCACTCTATTTTGGAGGAGTTTCACGACAAAGAATAGAAGGAACATTCCGGGCATTGGAGCAGCTCAAATGGCGAGTGTCTGTTGCACATGCAATCGCAAGTGGAGGAAAGGAAACCATTATTGATGCTCCGGCAATCTTAGAGCAAGGCAATCGATTCTCGATTTCCATAGACGAGTTTTATAATTATAAAGGCACGGTATTACCAGACGGGGAATATTACCTATCCTTTTTTGCCACCGATGCCGCCGGTAATAGGGGAGGAATAGAGAATATTAAATTATTAGGGATTTTTCTGAGAAAACTCTAGAAATAATGCAGATAAAGCAATAGTATCAGCCTTGGGTACTCCGGTAACCTTGACCTTAGCTTTATCCCAATATTGGTGTTAAAAATTTTATATTGGTATTTAAGAATTCTCAAGAGGAAGTAGTAATGGATAAAGTACTCGCAGATCGGGGCTTGTTGTCTTACTCTTGGAACACTTACGACAAGAATAATCGTCAGGTTTCAGAATGGACTATATTCTTACGAAGTTACGGTGGAATATTATAACGGTGAATTGTTAACCAATGGTGGCACGCTAGAAGTGGATTCTACTCCACCAAGTATTACGTCAATAGATTTTTCTGCCGACGTTATTAATCCCAAGGATGATACTCAGCCTAATAATGTATTACAAGTAACACAGCAATCGGATGCCACTGATGCAGAATGGAGAGTAGAAATAGTCAATATTTTTGAACAAGTGCTCTATGAACAGGAGATGGGGGACTCTTTACAAGATTTTTCCTGGGACGGAACTGACCAAGATGGCAAATCAGTAGTGGACGGAGATTATGTGTACAAAGTTAGTGGAGTGGATGGAGCAGGTAATGAAGTGTTGGAAACCCCTTCTTTTGTTGTGAATACTGGATCATATGAAGAGGGTCGCCATCTAGATCTCAGCGAGGAGCTTCCCAGATCTATTTTAATAGTTACAGCGATGACCTATTTTCTTACAAGGACGAGGGGCGACTCTATGAAACCTGTTAAATATACGTAGTATTGCCAAGCTATTAAAAAGGGAGCCAGCATATGAGATTAAAATTATAGGACATGCAGCTGCGCTCTTGAGTGGTCAAGAAGGAGTAATTGAGCAAGAAGAAGTGCTTATACCCCTTTCTCGTCGGAGAGCCGAACAAATTCGAAGAGCCCTGATTATTCTAGGCGTAGCAAATGCGAGAATTTCAATTAATGCTTTAGGTGGGTCTGATCCTCAAGTTCCTAATCCAAATTATCAGAATATATGGCTAAACCGCAGGGTAGAGTTCAAAGTACACTAGTACGAGCTCTAGCGTGATATCTAGCGAGCGAGCCTAGCTAGATATTTTCTGGGACAACACATGTAATTGCTCAACTTGTTGCTCAAATGCGTCAAGGGCGTTTTCTATGGGTTGAGTTGTAGAATAGTCAACTCCCGCAAGAGCGAGGGAGTCTACTGGGAACCGTGAACTACCGCTTTGTTAGAAATTCAAAATACTTGTCCACAGACTGAGGGTGCTTGTTATTATTTGTGTTCCTATGTCTACGGCAGCTGAAATTCCTGTCGCGTATTTATAAACATAATAGCTCTATAAAAATGAGGAATACGCAAAGCAGACACGCTATTTACTTGTGGAATAACAAACATCGGGACCCAATAGTCTGCATATAACTGTGCATAACTATCGAGAATGTACTGTGCCGTAAGCGGGTTTCCAGCGTGTGCATAATCATGCATCTGTTTTTCAAATTCTGCAAACATAACCTGGCGAAAAAATGTTGCTATAAAATCTTGTACTCAGACCAAAGAAGGTAGGCACGTGTTACCACGTCCTGTGATTGGTCGATCATGTTACCGGTACAAGAGAAACTCGTTTACGGTAGAAGCAACTTCTGCTTCAAAGATGGTATAATGCGATTGAGAGAATGCGTTGTTGTCATCTGAAAAATAACTATGCATGCTATGCCCTGCTCGTGGGCTAGGGTAAATATATGAGTAAGAGATTTCTGGTTGATAGTTCAACAAAATATAGGGATATGCCCCGTAAACAGAAGCAGAAAAGGCTCCCGAACGCTTCCCTTTGTTCTCGTACTTGTCCACCCATCGATCTTGGGTCAGCCCTTGTCTTAAAATCTCGCAGTAAGAACGGTCCTTGTAGCGATATGCGTCTAGGGGACTCAATGCCTTGCAGAGCAGTCTACCGCTTCATCATACTCCATATTATGCGAGGGAACCTTAAAGGGAGGGCAACGCATATCATATACTGCAAATCGTCTAATTGTAGCTGTGACTGCAAAATCTGATAATATTTATGGACAAACGGGCAACCGCTTTCTAGTAATCTCGATAAGGTTGGTATAGAGACGTATTGGGATATTATCAGCATAGAGCTTGGCTTCAAGCGTGCTTGGATAGTTATAGATTTCTGATAAGGCGTTATCCTGTTGAATATTCGATATATAGAGATTTGCCAAGGTGTGCAGATGGGTATGAAATTCTGTGTAGTACTGTTCATACGCTTGTTTCTCGTGTTCCTATCTTTATGCTCAAGAAGTACGCTCATGTTTGCATGAGATATTTCTTAAGTCTCCTTCTGAAGTTTGTATGGTTCCAAAATTCATATCGATGTCTGTCAAAGCCGCAAATGTTTTTGAAATCCATCGCTATATTCAGATTGCCGGGCTATAATTTTTTCTTCTTTTTTGAGAGTATGTGTGCTTTTTTTCTTTTTATTTTTATCAACTGTAGTTTATAACGAGAAAATTGTGCATCATTGATAACGGTTTCTAAAATTCAGAAGAAAAGGATGATAATTCTTCGTCAAAAAAGCTATCCCTTGTAAAACTTGAGCATCTAGTCTGCTCAGCAAGCCCACAAGTTCTTGATTGTTTGTATCTGATGAATCAACACTGTAATGTAACTGTGCGTACATAGAAACATGACCGAGTTTGAACAATAATTCCCAATAATTTTTGTAGGAGGTCAAGCAGTAATGGCATGTCCTCTTTCATTTTTCCTTCGTATGACATTACCAAGGATAGTAATTCAGTAGTCTCCGTTATTGCCTGTTCCCATTCTTTCCTGTTTGCGAACAGTTTTTCTAAATTCCACGTATCAGTTTTGGGAATTTCTTTTCGTTCTCGTATTTTTTGCATAATCATAGTATATCATACAAGTGATCTGTGACAGGATGAGGGATCAATAATATTTTTAATTTCTACTACCATACTAGTATGGTAGTAATGAAATTTGGTGGTTCTCGGTAATGAACGCTCAGCGTATGAGCGATGTCTCTCGCTTGGTACAGTCGGTATCTGGGAAACAGCCGTGTATAGTGGTGCTTTCAGCAATGAAAGGTGTTACGGACAATCTCTTGGAAGTATCAAAACGAGCAACATTATCCAATGATCGCGATGAACAATATCTCGGTATGTATCATGAAATAATCGAGCATCACCAACAAACATGGAAGGAGCTACTCCATATACATGATTTGGAAGATTCTGCTATATCGTTCCCTCAAGAAATACAAAGTATATTTCATGAACTCGAGGAAATTTTACACGGTGTTTTTCTTATCAAAGAATGTACCGAGAGAACAACAGATTTAATATTAAGTTTTGGAGAACGGTTAAGTTGTTGTTTATTTGCCCATTATTGTAATGCCTGTATGTCGGATATACAAACAGAGTATGTTGACGCTCGAGACTGTATTATTACCAATAGCAAACATGGAAATGCAGGAGTCCAGTTTGACCTGAGTTATGAGAAGATACGGGAGAATATTACTCGGGTATTACAAAAATCCAACACTGTACCCATAGTTACGGGATACATTGCTTCCAACAAAGAAGGAATTACCACCACCTTGGGAAGAAACGGAAGTGACTACACAGCGGCGTTGATAGGAGCTGCCCTACAAGTAACGAACATAGAAATATGGACGGACGTGGACGGGGTAATGAGTGCTGATCCCGCATTACGTCTCGTGCCTTTGTACTGCCACGCATTAGTTACAGCGAGGCGATGGAACTTTCTTATTTTGGAGCTAAAGTGATTCATCCCCAAACGGTTGTCCCTGCACTGGAGCATAAGATACCTATTAGTATAAAAAACACCCTGAATCCCCAAGCAACCGGTACCTGTATTACTGAATTCGCCCAATGATCAAGATCATCCGATCACTGGTCTAGTTTCGATAAATAACGTGAGTATGCTTACCATTTGAAGGAGCAGGGGTGTCGGGGATTTTTATTTATTACCCAGGATATTTGATGTTTTAGCTCAGCACCATGTACAACCGTTTTCTCTTTACACAATCGTCAAGCGATCATAGTATTTGTTTTGTACTCTACGATACTGATTTTAGAAAAGATTACTCGAGCATTGCATCAAATATTTTCGTATGAACTGGAGTCCAAACGTATACAGAACATAAGTATTCAGAAGGAAGTGGCAATTATCTCTGCAATAGGGTCCCAGATGAAGGGCACAAAGGGACTAGCCGGAGAATCTTTAGTACCATGGGAAAAAATAATATCAATGTTATTGCCATAGCACAGGGCTCAAACGAAATGAACATTTCCTTGTTGTCGAACAGGAAAGTGAAAATGTAATCATTCAGATACTACACCAAGAATTTTTTTAATATATTACAATGAACATAGGGAATAATAATGAACAGTACCCTGTTTAAGAGTACGAGAATTCTAAGAAGACAAGATAGTAGTACGCAAGAACCAGCACAGACGGGGTCGATAATTTTGTAGACGCAATCTTTCAAGGACTAGCCTCCGATGGAGGATTATATTTTCCCACTCAAATATGCCGATTTGCATCCCTTATTGCAATCCCTGTCTCCAGATGTCAGCTTTTCTGAACTAGCGGGATACCTTACTCATGCCTTGTTTCCAGACGAATTTACTGCAGAGGCTGCACAAACATTATGTAAGCGAGCGTTTCATTTCGCTCCGACTCTGCGACAGCTCGACGAGCACGTTAATGTTTTAGAATTGTTTCATGGACCCTCCTATGCTTTTAAGGATTTTGGAGCATGTTATTTAGCCGCTATCATGGAACAACAGCTTGCCAAGCAAAACAACCATATTACAATACTTACGGCGACAAGTGGCGATACCGGCAGTGCCGTGGCTCAGGCATTTCATAACAAAGAATACGTAAAGGTGGTACTGTTATATCCCTCAAAGAAAGTAAGTCCTTTACAGGAAAAACAGCTTGCCTGTGTGGGCGATAATGTACATGCCCTAGAGGTACTTGGAACGTTTGACGACTGCCAGAGAATGGTAAAGGAAGCGTTTTTGAATAAGACCCTACGAGAACGCTATCTCTTGAGTTCGGCAAACAGTATTAATATTGGGCGGTTGATCCCTCAGGCAATGTACTATGTGTATGCGTGGAATGTGCTGCGCCATCAACGGGGCGGGCAGCATTGTTCCTCATGTTTTGTACTCCTAGTGGAAATTTTGGTAATCTTAGCGGAGGTTTGTTGGCGAAACGTTGGGGACTACCTCTAGGGAACTTTATTGCGGCGAGTAATAAAATCATGTCGTACAGGATTACTTAAAGACTGGTTCATATGTTCCTAAAAAGTCGATACTCACTCTTGCCAATGCTATGGACGTAGGAAAATCCTAGTAATTTTGAACGTATGGAAACGATGTATTACCTGCTTGCTCAGAAGGAATGTTCAAAGAAGATGTAACGGCGAACCATGTTCACAGGATGATGCAGGACGAGATTATCGGAGACTGGATCAACGACTCCGAGATCACCGAGGAAATAAAGGAGATGTATAGCGTGCATAATATGTTTATATGTCCTCATACGGCGGTAGGAATGCGGGCAGCAAAGCGATATTTGTCTCGACATGAATCTTCCAACGATACAAAGAACGCCGTAGTTACCGTACTCGGTACTGCACATGCGGGTAAATTTTTTGAGATCATTGAGCATGCTACTGGAACAATGCCGCCCTTACCGTCTTCTTTGCAAGCTTTGCTGAAACAAAAATCTCATTCAATAAAGATACCGCCTACGCTAGAAGCACTCGCAGAGGTTCTTCATACTATCTATGGTTTTTGATAGGGCAACCACCTAGAACCGTGCACGATGTATAATGCTGTTGTGCACTCAGCTGCAGCAATCATATGTCCGCTAATGCCTGTCGTAATCCTCGCACTGCTGTCCTCGATGCGACAGGCGGTTTTTTTTCTTCCCTCGCTGAGCTCGGCTGCACATTTTTTCAAGCTATCTATATAAAATATGGGGTCGTACCCAAACCCGTTGATACCACGTAAGGTATGCGGTACTATGGTACCATGCCACGTTGCTTGGCGTGCAGCAAACTCGTCCTTGCTCCACTGTGAACATTACGCAACTCACAAACCGAGCGGTACGTTGCGGGGTATCACCAAGTTCTTCTAGTATTTTCATACATTGATACTGTGTGCCATCATAGTTAGGATCGTTTACCCATATCGTGCTGAATGTATTCCCGGTCTCCTTCGAGTGCATCAACACACAGTCCTGAATCTTCAGCAAGTACTCCGTCTATATCGAAACGTGCCGAGGATTGCTGCAATGCTGCGAAATATTCTGTAGCTTTTATCCTTGCGTTTTCTAAAAAACTAGTTCCGGATTCGTCGGGGTTTTTTGTCCAGACCTATATCGGAAGGCACAAGAAACGTTATGTCGAAATGAGCTGGGCTAGTTCCTTTCTTTTATGTATGTTATTGGCTGGCTAATAATATAGTTGATGACATAATTTCCTGTTTATTTCGTCTAATTTTATTATAATACGTATAGTGAGTTATAGAAAAATTTTGCCCATAACAGTGTGCTGTATTTTAGGTGCATTTGCAGGAGTTCAAATAACAATGGCAGAAAACATAAGCAGAGCATATTTCGCAGGAGGATGTTTTTGGTGTATGGAACCTCCATTTGAACAACTAGAAGGTACTCGAAAGTGATTTCTGGCTATGCAGGTGGGACGGAGGAACATCCTGCTTACGAAGATGTTGCTTCGGGAAGAACATCTCATAGAGAAGCAGTGGTAGTAATATATGATGCAGACCAAGTAAGCTATAAAACATTGTTAAACATTTTTTGGAGACAGATAGATCCTACTGATAACGGTGGACAGTTTTCAGACAGAGGGTATCAGTACACAACGGCAATTTTCTATCAAAATGAAGAGGAAAAAACATTAGCAGAACGATCAAAATCTCGTCTCCAGCATTGGGGTGGTTCAATAAACCCATAGTTACCGAGATTATTCCCTTTACATCTTTTTTTATAGCAGAAGATTATCATCAGGATTATTATAAAAATCATGCCATGCGATATAAATTTTATAGAAAAGGTTCTGGTCGTACCGATTATTTTACAGAACACATGGAAAAACGAAGCACATCAGAGTGATGATATTCCCCCGAAAAATTGATGAACACAGTGAACATAACAAACTACAATTTGATGAACATGGGTTAATTCCTGCAGTAGTTACAGATGTTCGTAGTAAAGAACTATTAATGCTAGCTTTTATGAATAGGGCATCACTGGACCTGAGTTTGCAGCAAGGCGAAGCCGTGTTCTATAGTAGATCTAGAAAAGTCTTGTGCATAAAGGCGAAACCAGTGGTAATAGACTTCAAATACAGAGAATACTCGTAAACTGTTTATAACAACTGTCTTCAGTTGGAAGTCACGGTACTTGGTAATGGTCAAGTTTGCCACACGGAGAACCGAACTTGTTTTTTTAGAGAACTCGACCATCGTGCCTAGGTACTCGGGTATGCATTACCTGTTTTTTATTTTCCCCCACCACAGCATTACATGTTTCAGCAGAGGGATAAAGCATATTTTCTTCTGTTAAGGTTTTTACGCAATTTTTTATCTCTCCACGAGCTGTGAGTATGGTGTATCCTACTAGTTCTGGAAGTTTTTTTATGTTGTTATAATCTGATCTGCTCATAATGAGGAATGGTACTATGAAAAATATCTTTTTGGGTGTGCAGCATTGCGCTTGCTGTTCCGGTGAAAGATTGTTATAGACCCTTGAAACCATGTGTGGTCCTGAATTATTGAGTACTAGTTCAGGAGACGCATTATTCATAAAGATCGTTGCCGGGGGAATGGCTTCTAGTACTCTGTCCCAAAAAAAAAATGCTTTGGAACAGAGGCAAGTACCGCATTACCTATGGTGGGTGTGGTATAATTTCTTGATAACGGTAACACGATATCGTATTGATTCCAGCTATCCAATGGTTTACACACCTCGTAGTCTAAATCAAGATACCATCCCCCGTATTTTTTCAAAATGATATATCGGAATATATCAGATTGA
This sequence comes from Conus canariensis, assembly GCA_033310375.1. Classification (NCBI taxonomy): domain Eukaryota; kingdom Metazoa; phylum Mollusca; class Gastropoda; order Neogastropoda; family Conidae; genus Conus; species Conus canariensis. The sequence continues at coordinate 45,731 of JAMYXO010000091.1, forward strand.
ATCACCGGGCAATGGATTCATTAAATATTCTGCAAGATGAGGAAAATCACTCGAAACAAGGGTAGTTACCGCCTCGTTATCCCAAAACCTGTATTCCCAGTTCGGATGAAGCTTTCTTGTCCGTTTTGTATACTGGGTTCCATATGCTAGGAAGTTTGTAAGAATTTGATTCTTTGAGTGATAAATATGTGGTGAATAATATTTGAAATCATGATACGGCGTCCGCTGAAAATCTCGGGAGGAAGGTATGTGCTGTTATCTGTTCATAATAATATATATTTATTTAATATAATTATACCATGGGCATATATAAAATGTCTAGATCGAAGTTGGGTGCTCCCTATTACTGGTTTTTTTGGAATAGCTGTGGTGGGAGCATTGCTTTTAAATTTCTGATAGAGAAGCCTTTTCATGGTAAGATAAACAATTTTTTTGATACTATTGGTGGAGTATCATTACTATGAGTACCACAGGTTACGGAGACGTTGTTCCTAAAACCGTTGCTGGTCTAATATTGCATTATGTTATTATTCTGATTGGAGTACTTACTACGGCATTGTTGACCGGTACTATTGCATCAGTATATTTGAATCAACTTTCAAAAACAAGGAGTGGCCGCATGAGTCTAAATAAAATAAAAAGAACATATCGTAATCTGTGGATGGCGAGAAAACATGTCTCAGTTTCTTCTGCGAATAGTTGATTATGGGATGCATGATAGTCTAAGATTGTTGTAGTTGCAGATGTTCCACAGGATCTTGTTGACGAAATATTGAAAACTCTCAGTTACATGAGTTGCACTATGTAAGGGGAAGTTATTACGACAAAGATGTTTTACTCAAGGAAAACATACCGTTTGCTAAGAAAGTTTTTGTTCTTGCAGATCAATCCGAAGCTTAAAAATCATTCGAGACAGATTCTCGAACGGTAATGGCAGTGTTATCCATTAAAGCATTGAATAACCAAGCCCATGTATCAGCCCAACTGCTTGAACGGAACTTTGAAATATATTTGCAGAGAGCAAAATGTAATGAGATTATTTTCTCCAAGACCTTAAATACCGAATTGCTTTCTTTAATGTTAATCAGGATGGTATGAGCAATGTGATTTTCTCTCTTCTTGAACAAGGGTCGGATACCTGTTGTTTGAATATCAAGGCTGTTCCACATGAATTGATTCATAGTACTTTTGACAAGGTAGAAAAACATATGCACAATACCGTACCTTATGTAAGGTGTTGGGGGATATTGGAAAAATACTGGGAATCCACGTGAAATAAATGGATTTAAGCAGTAAGCGAGGCAGAGAAAACTGCAGATTTTCCCCAGATGATACGAAACTTTACAACAAGTGAAAGAGATTAAACCCTATAAAACCCGTTTTATTACCTCCGTCAGACTATGTAGTACCAAGGTATTAAGTTCGGTAATATTGCTGGAGAAACGATATGCTGAGTAATGACCATAATAGTACTTCTCAGACCTACAAACGATAAGAATACCTTTTCTCAGGTAGATATTTTTGCTGAAATAGCTCATCATAAGGGACTCGATATTTTGGCAAGAAAATGTCGAATAATTTCTGTGAACCGGGGTAATTCGATTATACATGAACAAGAAAAGGCTGATACTGCATATGTTGTACTGTTGGTAGCGTAGAGATTTTAAGAAAAAATTTTTCGGGAGATGAAGATATTAATATTGCACGAGTAACAATAGAAAAGGACACTCCCAACAAACCTTTGCTCGGGGAACAATCCTTTATCTCAAAGAATGGAGTTCGGTCTGCAACTGTTAGATCTATAACGGAAACGCAGCTACTTGTTATAAAAGTTTAGTAATTTTATTGCTATCCTAACGAATATCCCGAGATTGGCATGCACGTCTATAAAAAAAATATGCGAATTAATTACCAACAGACTCTTGACTGCCAATAGTAATGTTGCTGCGTTTATTTCAAGCGTATAAGGAGATCTTGCAAGAAGAGGATTTGCTAACGAACAAGGTTAGTTCTTTGGGTAATGTATGGAGTAATTACATCAAGTACCGTGTCGGTATTTTTTGATGCATCCACCCGTATTACTGAGATGTTCTAGATTGGGCATCTGGTTCTTCTAACGTTTGATTTGACTTTGTATAAGACTTGTTGGCTAAATGATCTGTTCTTGTTTTCATTCTCTTTGCTACTATTGCAGAGGGCACATCTAACCAAACAAAGAACAGTGCAGCTTGTTGCTGGTTTTTTTGAAATCATTTTCTTTCTGTAACGATTTTTTAAGAGCGGAGCAGGCAAGAATAGATGAAATGCTTGGGCACTCAGTTGTAGTATGTGCCGATTGAGATCCAGCAACCACTGAGCTCTATCATTGTCTGTAAGCGCAATGGCATTAACATTTTTGTAATTTTTCTGGTAAAATGAAAATTGTCTGCATCAAAGAATGGCACGTGTATTCTTTTCCCAAGCATGCTGCCTATTGTTGTTTTCCGAACCACATATTCCCATAACTATGATATGTTGTGAGACAAGGGCTGTCTTCATAAGAAGATTATATCATGTTTAATTTGGTATAATATGTAGGAATATGGGTAAGAAAAAGCTAGTTATTCTAGACGCAGTTCCCTTAAGTGATTCTGACCTAGCGTGGGGGGTGTTGGAAACTCTAGGAGAGCTTATTGTCTATTGATTATACACCGCCTTCTCAGATAATAGAACGTATTGCTGATGCAGAGATAGTATTTTCCAACAAAACCGTTATTACTCGGGAAATTATAGCGAAAATCAATTATCAAGTATATTGGGTTATTTTCTACGGGATATAATGTTCGTGGATATTGCTGCAGCCAAGGAACATGGAATAATTGTTAGCAATGTTCCGCCTACAGTTCTCATGTAGTGGCACAGTTTACTTTTGCCTTACTATTGGAGCTTTGTCATAGGGTACAGATTCATAGCGATGCCGTCCATAACGGCGCATGGTCGAAGAATAGATATTTCTCGTTCTGGAAGACTTCTCAGATAGAACTGTTCGAGAAAACTTTTGGAATTATTGGTTATGGTAATATTGGCAAGGTAGTTTCAGACATTGCGTTAGCAAGGGGGATGAATGTACTCGTATATACTCGTACTCCACGTACCTTGATAGAAAATTCACGTCTTCATTGTGTAGACAAGGAAGTACTTATCTCAAAGTCAGATATTGTTTCCCTTCATTGTCCACTGAACGATGACACACAGGATTTCATAGAAAAAAATGCCCTCGATATGATGAAGACAAGTGCATTGCTTATCAATACGGCTCGTGGGGGCATTGTCAATGAACATGATGTAGCATTCGCATTAGACCATAATGACATTGCGGGATATGCCACAGATGTCACATGTGTGGAACCTATTCCCGACTATAGTCCATTGTTACAAGCTAAAAATTGTATTATCACACCACATATTGCTTGGGTAGCACGGGAAAACACGAGAACGGCTGCTCAAGGTAGTAATCGATAATGTTCAAGCGTTTATTATCGGACAGCCCAAGAATGTTGGGGTTGTGATGGAAGCGTAGGATAGCTCGCGGTATTGCATCCGGTTTTCTGAATATTAAAGCTCGCTACGAGACCCGAAATGTATCGTAGATGATGTTAGTGCAGGGTTGAGTGAATGTGGTAGGCATTGCCATAGAGCGATATCAGGTATTCCGTAACTATGTATAACGGTATTTTCTGTAAGAGTTCGCCTATGCCGGGGTTTAATGTTGTACAAGCCGTTCGTGGAACACATTATTATGGAGAAACCACGATATATTCTTTACTGCGGGACCTCCTCCAATAAAAAAGCCTCCATAAGGCAATGTTGTACAAGCAATTTGTTGTGTGTATCTTGCATAGAGCCGTATCCAAAATGTTAGGAGTTTTATGCACGCACTGTTCTGCTGGTTGGCACATGTACTGATTGCTTTTGGACGATCGTAATGCGAATGAGTGCCTAGATGTGTTTGTAAAAATTACGCTCGTCCTGACTTATAATATCGCCGGACAGAGATTCGTCACAGAAAAAATAAAAAATGTTGTTTATTCCCCTGCTTGCACAAATTGCGTCTTCCCACGAGGGATGGTTGTCTTATACGAGCTATGGTTTGTTGGAGGCACAGTAAGAAAATGCATGAATGATACTTCATATTCATTGTTTGCAGAAGGACAGAAGTCTGTCCAGCCCGCTTCACTGGGAATAAGTGCAGGGATGATGGTGTTATTGTTGTACATGTTCTCATCGTAGCAGTGCCTAATCCAGTTCCCGCCCCAATGGCAACTTTGATGGAGTCTGACGATTGTGTAAAGGTAGCGGTAGGAGATGGAGGAATGTGGGTTAGTTTGCTATCACGTTCCTCCAATGTCAGAAGACTGTATGCTATTGCGGCAAAATCGTTAATAAGGAGCACGGGAGTATGATACTGTGCTTCTATTGCTTTTCTATCTATGAGCCAATGTGAGGGAAGGTTTGTAGGTTGACAATAGTTCCCGTCCGTTGGTCCACAGGCACTGATATTGATGGGAGGCACAGAATGTTTGTCAAGTTCAAAGCTTGCAATGGTATGCGAGATAACTTCTATGATATTTTGAACCTTTATTGACTTAAACTGTGCAACTTGAGCGAGCTCAAACGTTCCCGAGGAGGTAATGGTTACCAGACCGGCAGATACATTGGTACCACCACATCAATTACCATATATTCTTTCATAGTTTCATTATTTCACTATTATCAGAAATGCTCAAGTAAGATAAGTATGGGACTATGTAAGGTATAATGTATGTATGCATATACGATGCTTCGTAGTTGTTTTTCTATGGCTAGTACCAGTATTCCATGTTTTGAGCGCCGGAAAACAAGAGCAGGTTGAAAAAAATATATACAATAGAAAATATAGTAGTGGGCGTTTCTCTTATTGAGCAGAGAAGTTCTCGATGGGTACAGGTAAAGAATGCAGTACAAGATTATGCAGAGACGAATTCCATAGCTATACAGATCAGGTTTTCAGATAATGATGAATACTATCAAGCGTATCAGATAGAAAATCTTATCAATACCGGAATAGATGTACTCTTATTTTCTGCCCCAGACTCTGATGAAATAAGAAGAGTCTTGTTACAAGCAAAGGATAACGATATATACATATTGTCCTTGGATTCCATGATTACCAATACAGATGCTATAGATTTTTTTTATCAGCTATGGCACAAAATCTGACTACCAGAATAACGTATACGAATTAGACATAGAAGCAGTACGACAAGTTATTGATGGGACGCGAGCGCATATATACTATTTAGATAGTTATTTGCTTGCAACAAAAGCCATATCGTTGGCAGTACAGCTTACCCTACAACTACCACCGGTTCATAGATATCAGCGGGTTGATAACGGTGTGGAAGAAATACCCTCGCTTTTTTTAGTTCCAACGAGAATTACGCAAGAAAACTATAGAAAGATATTAATAGAAGATGGTATATATTCAAAGAAAGATTTTGAATAGTTTATTTGTTGTGATTGGGGGCAGCGGTATCGTTCTCGGCTGTATGTATTGCTAGATGTTTTTTTTTCTCGTAGCAAGTAAATCTGTAATAACGGGAATGATTGCAGAGTCGTAATGGGCAACGAGCTCATTGTGAGAGAGCCATCAAGTTCGTGGCTGAGATAATGTATCCAGTTTATCTTCTTCTTGTCTATCTATTTGTATCTTGCGGCAATAATAGTGAGGGATATATTTTTTGTTATGTTGGGCGTATGTTCGTTCTTTGTAATCGTGTACTGCAACGCGAAGGTTGTTTTCTGGAATTCCATAGGAAAGTATTTGCTCGGAAATTTTGTTGATGGTGGTTCCCGAGTCGAAAATGTCGTCTACAAACAATACCTTGTCGTTTTTTCTTAGAAATTTTGGATTCGTAGGTCCATCCATCAATATAAATTGATTGTGTGGTGTGTACGGTTCCATAGGAATGAGCAACGACAGCAGCATACAACGGAGGGGAAGATATGGGGGAGCATAGCTTAAAGTACTCGCTAATTGCGTTACCCATGGTAGTGCCTCCACGAAGTCCAACATAAATTACAGAAGGCAATAAAGCCGTCAGAAGCGATTTTTTTTGCTAGTAACAGAGCGTTGTCGCGTATTTTTTCGACAGTTAAGAATTCTTTGTTCATTATTATATATCATACCATATAATTTTTGTAAGTGAATAAGTTATAATACAAGTATCGCACATAAAGTACTATCATGAATAAGAAGTATGTCCCACTAGCAGAGCAAATGAGACCACGCACCCTATCTGAGGTTGTTGGACAAGAATCCTTACTGGATAGCGAACAGGGTGCCCTAGGAGTGCTTCTGAAAAATAAATGTGTTCCCTCCATGTGCTATGGGGTCCTGCGGGGACGGGAAAAACTACTATTGCACGATTATTACCGCAATATTTAGAATCAAGTGTATTAAAAGCCGTCTCTGCAGTATCGATTGGAATTCCGGAGTTAAAGAAAATCTGTGCTCAGGCAGAGCGAGATCAGGAACATGGTGTTGTAACGGTTTTCTTTATTGACGAGATACATCGCTTTAATAGGGCACAACAGGACTCGCTATTACTTTATGTGGAAGAAGGCATTGTGATATTGGTAGGAGCGACTACCGAAAATCCTAGTTTTGAAATTAAACGCTGCATTGCTTTCTCGGATAAGAGTGTTTATTGTAGAACCACTTACGCTTGAAGCTTTGAAAACAATTTGGAGTTCGGCAGAACATGTGCTGGACCATGTGTTCGCTATTGACGAAGATGCAAAATTGTCTGTACTAAAAAAAAGCAAACAATGATGCACGTCGCCTATTAAATTATCTTGAACAACTATACAGCTTTCAAACATCATCAGAAATCGACATGAACCATAACACAGGATGTTCTGAAGAACATTCGTCTTTACACACCTGCTACCTATGATAAACACGGCGATCAACACTATAACCTTATCAGTGCACTCCATAAATCTATTCGAGGCTCTGATGGTGATGCCGCATTGTATTGGCTATGTCGTATGCTCGATGGAGGAGAAGATCCTCGCTATGTCTCGCGTAGATTGATTAGAATAGCCTATGAAGACGTAGGGCTCGCAGATACGGCGGCTATTCAATACGTGCTGCATGCTGCAGAAAGCTACGAGAGACTTGGAAGTCCAGAGGGAGAACTAGCATTAGCATGTGCAGTACTATACTTAGCACTTGCTCCCAAATCAAACCGATCGTATGAAGCATTTAAGCGGGCGGCACAATCAAGTAAACAACACAGCAACCTTGTGCCGCCGCTACACATCCTGAATGCTCCAACACAGCTGATGAAAGACTTACACTATGGAGCGAGATATCAATACGATCACGATACCGAGTATGGATTTTCTGGACAGAACTATTTTCCCGATGCAATGTCGAGAGAAACATATTATACTCCCCTTCCGCTGGGTTTGAACGAGAGATGCAAAAGCGAGTGCAATACTTTGTAACATTGCGAGAACGCATCAAAAAATCTCGCTAATCTTGGTTCGTTGTTAAGGGTTTTCGTGTACTGATACAAGATATGGAGAAAATGAGTACGTTAGGAATACCGATGCATTGTTGCTATCGGTATGACTGGAGTCCGTGTCATTTTGTCATAATTGATAGTGCCGGTTTATTCTTGATATTCAAGCAAATTCGTACTATACTGGTGTAGTACAAGTAATACGGGTGAAAAAAGTAACGAATACCATAACGAACAAGATAGATAATCGTGACCTTCAAACAAAGAAAAGAGGCAAAAGAAAAAGTAAAGACGATCCTCGTGGGATTTATTTTAGAGACGCCACTGCCATTATGCATAGCAAAGCGTTTCGCAGGTTAAAACATAAAACACAGGTCTTTTTTGCTCCATCCAACGATCATATTTGTACAAGACTCGAGCATGTATTACATGTGTCTAGCATAGCAGTAACTATTTGTAAAGCATTAGAGCTTGATACCGACCTTGCATGGGCAATAGGTCTTGGGCATGATTTGGGGCACACCCCCTTTGGACATCTAGGAGAAGGAATACTAACAAAATTGTGCGGTCGTTCATTTTTAACCACGAGTTACATTCCTTACGAGTTGTTGATAAAATATCACGATTAAATTTAAGCTTTGCAGTTCGAGATGGCATTGTTACCCACTGTGGCGAGAGCTTTGAACAGATATTACCCCGACACATACCATTGCAGCGATAGAAGGTATGAAGACAGAAGCAACTATCCTGCAACATTTGAGGGTGCCATCGTCCGTGTTGCGGATAAGATCGCCTATCTAGGGAGAGACTATGAAGATGCAACTACCATGGAATAATTGACAAAGATGACATACCACTTCTTGTGGTTCATGTACTGGTGATGCAACAAACACTACGATCATTAATGCATTGACAAGAGATGTTATCGCAAGAGCAGAAAAACATGGCGACATAGGATTTTCTGATGATGTATATAAAGCATTCTACGTATTAAAGGAGTTTAATTTAACAATATATACAAGTGTGATGTTCTGATACGACAAGGCAATAGATTTAAGAGATTGCTCAAAATTCTCTATGACGTATTATTTGATGCGTTGGAAAAGTTAAAGAAGATCTCGAACGGTATCAAAATAATGTAGTATGCCGTAGTACGACAATTCGCTAGCTATGTGCACGAGTATCAAAGTTTATACAATATGGCAACTACGGAAGGACGTCTTGATGCATTGGTTGATTTTATTGCTGGTATGACCGATGATTTTGTAATCGATGCTGTACAGCGTATATTATTCCCGATTAATGTTATGACATCCTCTAGGAGGATACCGTTGCTTTACTATGGGAAGATGGTACGTATAATGGTTGATGTAGGGGGCGGGGGTGGCATAGCACCATAGCATTGTTGTCGTGGCCCCCATACAACCACAGCGTGGTGATGGGGAGATTGCAACAACTATCGCATAGATACACTATGGTATGCTTATAGATTAGTTATTGAGGCTTTCTCCTGCTTGTGGAGGATTACGTTCTAATGTCAGCTTCAAGTCTTCTGAGCGCTTCGTCTGCCTTAAATTCAGCGAAAGCAGCGGCTTCGTTCCTTTGAAATGTGCTTTCAGCTCTCGGAGCAAGTTATCCGTGGAAAAGAAACAAGCGCATACACGATACCATCATCGGTAACTGATATTTCTTCGGTAATAACTTCTACTAACGTGACCTCAGCAATTTGTTTAGAAATAGTTTCTACGAAATTCAACGCTTGCTCATCGCCTTCAGAGCCACTTTCTTGATAGTAATCGATAATGGATGAAGTAATCCTTGCGTTTACTTGAAATGCAATGTCATCACGAGCTCGAGCTAACGCAAGCTTGCGCGAAGCATCTAATCTCTTGAGAGACCCGCTCCCCACCTCCGTAGAACTTATCAGACGCTAAGGGAGGATTGACAATAGAAATCTGGTACCGAGATTTTTCCTATTTTGACTTCTTTTTCACTTATTTTAGGTCCATCTGCTCGACTCGCACAAGAGATCAATACATTATACATACAAGCATGGTTGTAAATATAGAAATTATTGTTGTAATTCTTTTCATACAAACTCCTTATTATTAGATATTCTCAAAGTATAGTAATTATTATGATTGTATTCAAGTAAAGTAGGAAATATATTTTTCGGTTTAGTATACAGGATTGTACGCTATATCACATACCAATCCATGCTCGGGCACCATATCTAGGTAGCTGTTTTTTTTAGTTATTGATTAGTTTTATTTGGTATAATATATCCATGAGTTGCTATAAGTATTGTATGTCTTAAAACAAGGACTGCTTGTATCGGAGTTACTTGTGTAGTATTTTTTGATGTTATCTTGTGTATCAAGAAATAATAAATTTGCGTCTACTGATAAATTAAATAGAAAAAAAAGATTATGCAGCTGCGTAGCTGAATTGGAAAAAAATCAGGAAAGCATTTATGCAAAAATAAAGATGGCGTTTTATATAACTTAGACACGGGATGCTAGCTTTTCATGCAGAAGATATAGGCGAGGCGGGTCACTAAACTAACACGGGTGACCGCATCATGGGAGATAATAGAAAAAAAAATATTGCCGAGCAGGGTAGGGGCAAGCATACTTCTGACAGTCTTATTACCTACAACGGATATGATTATGAATTTGTATTTACCAGCGTACTACTTTCTCTGGGATATTTTGAAACAAAATAAATTTGACGCCGGCTTTGTAGAGATGAGAAGAACGCAGAATAAGCTTGAAAAAATTCAAGTTGACAATGACGTCTTAGTAAGCGAGTAAGTAAACGCGAGGATACCTATATTGATTTGGGAGAAATCAAACCCCAACCCTTTGTGGATACCGCGTTTGGCCGTTTAATGTCTTTTTGGTTGTACAGGGCAGACTATGATGTTACCAATATGGAAGTTGCAAGCAAGAAAATATGACGAAGCCATCGATGCACAACCTAGCCTATTTCGATTTTACTCCTCCCAGCATTACCGAAGACCAATATGCTCTCGATAAAAGTCGGGTTGCAAATTGTTACCTTAACAGATAGAAGCCCCATATTGTATTCAAGCAGATTCTCGTTAAATGGAGTGGATGAGGTGTCATAGTAGTTTTAATAGACGAGTCCACTACCCTAAGTTCAAACTTTGTTCCAGTATCGGGGAATCAGTTTATGGATAGTCTGGGAGTTATCGCTATTCCCGGCTTAGACGCAAGCGGGTTATCTGTAGTATTTGATGTCCCAAAAATGGCGATACATAAGAATAAGGCGGTAAATGGTATAGAAATATGGTCGGCGGGTGTTCGTGTGGGGAATTTTAACGCTAACGGAAAATTTTGAAAACATTGCAGTAAAGACTTTCGAGGAGGAAAGTAAGTTTATTTATGCACGCCAAATTTCAAGAGTTATAGTAAAACTTCTCGCAGGCGCACTTGCAAACGAAGTCCACCCATTGTTGGGATTTGCTACACAAATTGTGAGTAATGTAAGCGAGCAAGCGGATACAAGAATTAGTCGATTTTTTCCTGCTAGAATTTGGACGGGAGATTTTGAAATGCCAGTTGGCAATCATACAATTACCATCAAATACCTGAATAATGGAGTTATAACCCATAGTTCAGATCGTACGGTATCAATAACAGAAGCAGGAGATAATTTTAATCTTCTGATTGATTCTTCCCTCTAGTTACGTGTGAGTATTGTTCTGCTTATTGGGCCACAGAATGTAGGAAAAACCAGCACGGGAAAACTCTTATCGACTAAGCTGAATGTTCCGTTTATAGACACAGATCAGGCAATAGTACAGAAACAATGCACTGCTAACCATGTGACAACCATTAGAGAGGTATATAGAGAAATAGGTGAACAAGCGTTTAGAACATTAGAGGTCGAGATATTAGCATCCTTACTGGATCCCTGTATCTGTGCTACTGGTGGAGGATTGGCAGAAAATTTGTTCAGGCGTGGAATTTGCTAGCGAATCCCCAGCCTAACATGGAAAAAACTGAAGATTCTTGTAGTCATAAACAATTTTGTACTATATTATTAGTATTGAGCCCAGAAATAATCTGGAATCGCATTCTCAAGGAGGGTATACCTGCTTATATTACCAATCAAGATCTTGGTACCGATGTATTAAGTGAACAACAGAAACGTAAATTTAGGAATACGTTCTTTGAGATTTATGCTAGACGAATGAATACTTACCAACAACATGCGGATTATCGTGTTGATACGCAGGGAAAAAATCAAGATAATATTGTAGAAGAAATATATCAGTTGCTAACTACGACTCAATTTACCTAGAATATTAATTATTGTTATACTTAATTTAAGAATATATGGGTGCTAAAAAAGAAATAATTCTCGTCATTAATTGTGGTAGCTCATCGTTAAAGTACGAGGTAATTCAGTTTCCTGATCAAGAGACTTTGAGCAGAGGTGCCATAGAGCGAATAGGAGATAAAACCAGTATCTTTACCCACAGGGTGATATCAACGAGCAAATACTTTGAGCATGATGACCCCATTGCTAGCCATAAAGATGCCTTTCAAACGGTATACGATATATTGGTAGACAGTGAATGTGGAGTCATTGAAAATCCAAAGCAAATTACGGCTGTGGGGCATAGGGTGGTACATGGTGGGGAACAATATGCCGAATCTGTCATCATAGATGACGAGGTAAGGCGATCGATTAAAAATCTCTTCTTCGCTCGCACCGTTACATAATCCGTCCAATCTTGACGGTATAGTATGTGCTATGAAAATTTTTCCCCATTGTAAACATATTGCAGTATTTGATACCGCGTTTCACCAAACAATACCTGCACGTGCGTTTATGTATGCCTTGCCCTATGCTGTGTATCAACAGTATGGCATAAGAAAATATGGCTTTCATGGAACGTCACATAAGTTTGTTGCCAATAAAGCGGCTGAAATGTTGGGCAAATCACTCAAGAACTGTAACCTTATTACTTGCCATTTAGGGAACGGGGCGTCAATTACTGCGATAAGAAAAGGAAGGTCGGTAAACACCTCTATGGGATTTACCCCATTAAGCGGTCTTATGATGGGCACGCGTTGTGGCGACATAGATCCCGCGATTATAACCTTCCTATTAGCTCAGGGATTGTCCAGTGCAGAAATTGATACTATGCTCAACAAGAAAAGTGGTCTCTTGGGAATTTCTGGCATATCCAATGATATACGCGACATAGAGAGTGCTATGAATAACGATAATCGGGCGGTTCTTGCATTAGAAATGTTTGCACATCATGCGAGAAAGTTTGTAGGAGCATATGTGGCAGAACTAGCACAGGTAGATATGCTGGTATTCACTGCTGGAATTGGTCAGCATGCAGACGAAATGCGAGAAAGAATATGTACTCCGTTTGCTGGATTGGGACTTCAACTCGATTCAGAAAAAAATAAGCACGTTGGCAAGAGTTCCGGAATAGTTTCTAAAGAACACTCGCCAGTAAAAATTGCAGTAATTCCCACAAACGAAGAATTACAGATTGCAATAGATACCTATAGGCTTACCCATGAATGATATGTACCTAGCTCACGAGCTTCTAGACTGGTTTAATTGTCCACAAAAATCGGCTCAAATGCACCAAAACGGTTGTTTTTCACTTATTCAAACCTCTTATTTAAGAGAATACATGCGAGTATTAGGGGTCTTTCTCGCTAGCTATAATTTTCATAATAAGGTATACCTATTATGCGAACGTTCTTTACATGAAAATGTAAGGATATCAGAAGATATCATTGTTAATAGAAAACAAACACATATCTCAAAAGCCGTATTGTGTGCGTTTAATGTTGCTGTGTTTATTCCCTATATCTATTGGCATAAAAAGTTAAGCGGCTGGGTTATTGTGTTTCCTACGGTATATCAAGGTACTAACAGAGATAACGTAAATATGATGGGTATGGTATTGTCAATATGCAATGCCCTAGAGCTACCCATTGCTAAGGTTCAACTTGCAAAGTATAAAAAAGATGTTTTACAAAACAATGATGATTGGCTGATTTCTGATGTCACTACCAGAGCGAAACAAATACTTAATAAAGGATAAGAAATCGTTTACCAAACTTTTCGCATATACTACCCAGAAAGAAATGCCCGATATACCGTCTCTTCCTAACTGTAACCGACAGTATTGCGAGCATTGTACCTCCGAGCCTTATGAGATAGATGATATACGAACATTGCGAAAAGCCAAACCTTTAATTAAGGAGCTTCAAGAAAAAAATATTACAAAAATTACTGATATTCCAACAGAGATGCTTGGGTTCTCAGATGTTATTGAACGTCAACACCGGGCAGTAACACGGGGACAAGCATTATTCATACAAGATGAGATAAGCACCTTTATGGATAAGTTAGTCTATCCACGTTATTACTTAGATTTTGAAGCATATAGCACTGCTGTCCCATATAAACATTTAACTCCCTATATTTCTGAATCTTTTGATTACATCCCCTTTCTGTTTTCTTTGCAGCACCAAGATAAGGCTGGTGGTCCCATACACACAAAATTATGGTCTATGTTGCCGGGCAAGAATCAGATACAACAAATGTGGCAATCCCTTAAAGAGTCGCTCTTGCATGCTGGGTCTATCATAGTGTATGACAGACAATTTGAACATGAGATGATACGACTTCTTGCATCGTTTATGACAGAAAATACTATTGGCATACAGATATTAGATAAAATTATTGATCTCCAAGAGATATTTATGAATTTGTCGGTGTACCATCCTGAACAAGGAGGAAGAATTTTCGTTAAAAACAGTTGCTCCTATTTGGGCGGGTATCGATTATTCTCAGCTGGTATTGCAAGAAGGAATTGGAGCAAATTATTATTTTACAAAACTTACTGACGAAGAACTGAATTTTTTTGCAAACGTACAAGATATTCCCTATGTAAAGAACATATTCTCGCTAATGGCAAAGAACGAAGTAACGGTAACCCTGCACGACATTGTACAATATTGCAGAGTTGATACAGAAGTGATGATACGAATTATCGATCGTATTGAAAAGCGGCTGGCTAATAGTTAGGTATACCATACGTACGCACGGAAATCTTAAAACGCCCGAAAGGTTGGGTGGTAAAAATAACAAAGATTATTTGTTTCTATAGAGTAAATCTTTGAATCTGGTTCTGTCATTCTTTTTAGTTTTATCTTCTTGAGTCTGTTCTCCGCGAGATTCCCTATACTGGGTAATTTTTCTTTTTAAGAGATTGATTAACTTTGTAATTTTGATTCCCCTTGGACATACTATCGTGCAATTAAACAGTCCCTCGCATGCCCACACTCCATTCTTGTTATCCAATGTATCAATTCTGTTTTCAAGTCCCTGGTCTCTGCTGTCATCGATAAACCGAGCTGCCTGTACTAACGCCATGGGACCAATGTAATCCTTGTTTCTTTAAGAATGGGGCAGGCAGAATAGCATGACGCACATGCCATACAGGTAGACGCCTCATCAAGGAGTTCTCTTTCCTGTGGAGATTGTAATAATTCTCCAATCTCAGGAAGTTCCTGAGAAGGTATAAAATACGGTTTTACCGATTTGTACTTCTCTACAAAAGGTTTCTGGTCAACGACTAGGTCTTTTTTTGTCTCAAGATAGTGCAATGGTTCTATGGTTAAGGTAAAGTTGTTTTCTTTGGTTGCTACATCTTGAAATAATGCCTTGCAAGCAAGCATTTCTTTTCCGTTAATGCGCATTGCATCAGACCCACATACTCCATGTGCGCAGCTTCTTCTAAAAGAGAGGGTGGTATCCTGTGTCTTAGCGATATTCTCTAAGGCATCAATTACCCGTGTGGTTCCCGCTACGTCTACGGAATATTCAGATACATATTTTTTACTGTAGCTTTTGGATCAAATCTGTTAACTTTTATTGTTACGTTCAATGTGACTCCTTTAATAAACTCTAGGTTTAGGTTCCCATTTATGAATATCTACATCATCATACGATATAGTTACTTCATCATCGGCATTAATATGTGCCATAGTATGTTTTAAGAAATTATCGTCATCTCTGTCGGGAAAATCTTCTCGGCTATGTCCACCTCTGCTTTCTTTCCTATGCAAGGCACCATGCGTAAACAATATGCGAGAGGGTAATCAGATTGCCTAGCTCAAACTTACGTATAAGATCCCAATTATAGTTGCTACTAGTGTTGGAAATTAAATATTATTATGCATGGCTCTAATTTCTTGTAATCCTGAATACAAGACCTGAGTCCCATTTCATTTCTAAACACTCCCGCCTTTGAAGACATAGTGAGCTGGAGCTTATCTTGTACTTCGCCAATAGATAGGGTGCCTTTTGTATTCTCTGCATTGAGAGGATTAAAATAATGGTCAAACTGTGCTTGAATCTCCCTAATATCGGTGTTTGATAATGTTTGCAAAGGAGCATCTGCTATGTACCCGCCTATGTGTTGTCCGGCTCGTTTTCCAAACACCAAAAGTTCTAGCAGGCTATTTGAGCCAAGTCTATTCGCTCCGTGTACAGATACACATGCACATTCCCCTGCTGCATAGAGTCCATGATACGCTTGTTTTGAATATCCAATTTTTCCATCTATATCGGTGGGTATCCCGCCCATGGTGTAATGGGCAGTGGGATGTACCGGTATGAAATCAGTTATAGGATTGACCTTAAGATAGGTCATGCAGAACTCTTCAACATCGGGTAGTTTAGCTTTTTATTGCCTCTGCTCCTAGATGTGTTGCGTCCAAATGTACATAATCACTTACTAATTTTGTTACCCTGTATTCCTCTGCCCTCAAGCAGTTCGATAGTAATTGCTCGTGCACCCATGTCTCTTGGGGCTAAATCTTTGAGTGTAGGTGAATAGCGTGCCATAAAGGCTTCCCCGTCTTTGTTACGTAGAATCCCACCTTCTCCACGTACCCCTTCAGTGATGAGTATACCAATATCGCGTATACCGGTGGGATGGAACTGGAAGAATTCTAAATCCTCTATGGGAAGTCCGGCATGGGCGAGCAGGGCAGGTCCATCACCTGTGTTTTGCTAGGGCATTAGAGGTAATTTTAAATAACCGCCCGGCACCTCCCGTAGCAAAGAGTACACTTTTGGCATTAAAAATATGGAGACTGTTGTCTTCTAAACAAACAGCTGCAATGGCAGCAATGGTGTTTTCTCGTAGGACAACTTTCATGACATGGTACTCATCAAAGAACGTAATATCATGCTTGATACATTGCTGATAGAGGGTGTGCAAAATCAAATGCCCGATTCTATCAGCTGCAAAACAGGTGCGCATAAGTGGTCCATTCACCAAAATGATGTGTATGACCTCCAAATTTTCGTTGGGCAATTTTTCCTTCTAAAGTACGAGAGAACGGCAATCCATGCTTCTCAAGATTATAAATTACTTCTGGAGCTTCTTTCGCAAGGATGAGTGCCGCGTGCTGGTCAACAAGATAGTCCCCACCTTTCACGGTATCATAGGCATGCCATTCGTAATGATCTTCTCCCATGTTTCCCAACGATGCCGCAACGCCACCCTGTGCTGCCCCCGTATGACTTCGAAGGGGAAACAACTTACTTACCACAGCAATTTTAGCTTGGGGCGAGTTTTTTTGTGCCTCTAAAGCTGCATATAACCCTGCTCCACCGCCACCTACTATAATAATATCGTAAGTGTGGAGTTGAAAATGCTCTTCTTTCATAATTTCATTATATATGAATATCGTTTTTTGGCTTGTAATAGATATAGGTTTTTTTTTACTATATATGTATGAGTAAGCATTTATTAATTGTAGAGTCTCCTACCAAGGCAAAGACTATATCAAAATTTCTTTCATCCGAGTATGATGTAATTGCGAGTATAGGGCATATAAAAGATCTTCCCAAAAGTGCAACTGATATTCCCAAAAAATATAAGCAAGAACCATGGTCTCGACTTGGAATAGATGTGGATAATAACTTTACTCCCATATTGGTCAACATTAAAGGGAAGGTAAAATAATAGCCGCAATGAAACAAAAACTCGCACAGTCAGATTCCTTGATACTTGCCACTGACGAAGATAGAGAAGGGGAGAGTATTGCGGCACAATTGTAGAAGTATTACGACCTAAGGTACCGGTAAGAGAATGGTATTTCATGAAATTACTAAGAGTGCCATAGAAAATTCCTTGCATAATTACAGAGGCATAGATTTTAATTTAGTTAAATCTCAAGAGTCAAGACGTATCCTAGATAGATTATTTGGCTATAGACTTTCAGAACTTATCTGGAAGAAAATTACTTACAAGTTATCGGCAGGCAGAGTTCAGTCTCCCGGACTGCTGCTGCTTGTAGAACGGGAACGGGAACGGTATCAATTTAAGAAAGCTCGCTATGTAAGTATTAATGCGGAATTTACGTACAACGATCAAATGTTCTCTGCGATCTTAAAAAAGTATAACGATAAAAAAATTGCAGTAGGGGCTGACTTTGATAATAGTGGTACACGTTATCAAAGATAGTCTTGTACTAGACGAACAAAAAGCGGAACATATTATCAATGCGATGCAGCAAGAGCAATTTCACATTACTCAGATAGAAACGAAACCGCAGAAACTCTCGCCCTATGCTCCGTTCATAACTTCTACCTTACAACAGGAGGCACATAGGCGACTCAGACTTACTGCACGTGAAACGATGCGAGTTGCCCAGTCCCTGGTATGAGCAGGGATTTTATAACCTATATGAGAACCGACTCTTATCGATTATCTAGCCAAGCATTAGAGGCTTGCCCGAGCATGTATTATCGAAAATTTTTTCATCGGACTATGTTCCCGAAAAAACCTAATTTTTACGGAAAAAAAAGCAAGGGTGCACAGGAAGCTCACGAAGCAATTCGTCCCGCGGGAACAAAATTTATTCATTCCTAATAACTTGCATATAAGTGGAAGAGAACATGCCCTGTATAAACTTATTTGGGAACGTACTTTAGCTTCGCAAATGAAGCCTGCCGAGAAACATTCTACTTCAATCAGTATCGAAGGCAAAGACAAAGATAATAATACCGCTGTGTTTTTTGCAACTGGATCGGTGCTTGTTTTTAAGGGATTTCTTGCAGTGTATAGTTATTCAAAAGTTGACGATAGGCTATTACCCCAAGGATTAGAAGAAGGAACAATACTTGAACATCCCCGTATGCAATTCTTTGTGCATGAACAAAACCGCCGGGTCGATATTAATGATGCTACTTTGATCAAGCAACTGAAACATTGGGAATAGGACGTCCTTCGACATACGCAAGTATTATCAATACCCTGCTTGAAAGGAACTATGCCCCGAAGAGTGATCAAACATTAGTGCCCACATTTACGGGATTTTCGGTAATTCAATTTTTAGAGAACAAATTTTCCAAAATATATAGATTATGAATTTACTTCTAAGATGGAAGCAAATTTTAGATAAAATATCTCGTGGAGAGTTTGATAACCTGCAATATCTCAGAGAATTCTATTTTGAAGTGTGGACAATCCGGGGTTACACGAGAAAGGTGGAAAAAGGTGAAACCATTGATAAAGAAGCGTCTCAGAAAATATTGATGCCAGGCTTACCTAAAAAAATATCATATATGTATGGAAGATATTGTGCCTTTGTGAAAATAGATGGTGACGAGAGTCAGGGAAATTTTTCCATTCCCTCAGATGTGCTCCCGCCGATCTACAAGAAGAGTACATAGAACAACTAGCTGAAATTAAAAAGAAAAGGTCCCACATCTATTGTAAGCATCCCGATACAGGAGAGAGATATATATTACTTAACAGGAGCATATGGTCCCTATGTTCAACTAGGAGCCATTACCGGAGAAACCCCGAACCCAAAGCGTGCAAGTGTGCCACGTGAATTTGCAGTCCAAGATCTTTCTTTATCGTATGCAGTAAAACTATTGAGTATTCCTAAGGATCTGGAATGCATCCAGAAAAACAGGAACCGATAATTTGCAGCCATTGGTCGCTTTGGTCCCTATATTAAATGCGGTGACGATACTCGTTCCTTAAAAAAGGAAGATGACGTTTACAACGATTACTCTTGAACGGGCATGTGAACTTTTTGCACAGGAAAAAATTACCCGAAAAAGAGGGTCGAAAATTATTCAGGATTTAGGGCAGTATAACAATAAAAATTAGGAATATATCGAGGGTCCCTACGGATGCTATATCAAATATGGAACGAAGAACATCGGCTTGCCAGATGAACAAAAAGACGAAAACGTAGCCAAGACCTTGTCGCTAGAAAAGATAATAGATATAGTAAAAGCAGGAAAGTAAGAGCTTAGGCTAGAAGATGTCTATGTTTTTTTTTGCTCCAATATACTGTGCTCTAAAATGTGCAGCTCGGTTACAAACATATTGTATATTGTTGACTTGTATTTTGTCGTCAATGATAGAGATGATTCTGTCGTCAATCAGTTTCTTTCATGATCGTGTGTCCTTTCTTTTGGTCCATGCTAATTAATTTAATAAAATCTCGAGGATTAATGTTTCAACAACGCTGAGCGTTTTGCTTCAGTTTGGTTAATATTTTGTTTTTCAAAAATAACTGCAAGGCATCCAGTATTCGTTCCTTTTCCTGCAGATAACATAGCATTGCCTATCTGCCGATAAATAAACCAAAATTCTTTCAGCGAGCACCGTAGTGATACGAGTAATAAGCGATGGCTGCTTTTTTATGATCAAGGGAAAGTTATGGTTTGTTATTACTACTAACGAACAATCCGAAGATGTAATAGCACTTGCAGATCGAGGTTTGCTTTCTAGTAACGCCATTTCTCCAAATAAATCGCCCGGCTTTAATACTGCAAGAACTATTTCTGAATTGTTGGCAAATTTATTAATCTTGACTTTCCCTTCTTGTATAAAGTACATATTCGAGCCCTTTATTTCCCTCGCAGAAAATCATTTCATCTTTTTTGTACTTTGCAACTATGTTAGAACTGTCTTCGTTTAGTGAATGTAGCTCCAAGGCGTTGCTTTGGCTTTTTAATTGTTCTAAATGGGTCTTTATAGTTTCAAGTTCAGTATCCTGTGGATTTGTCTTAACATAATTTTGATAGCAAAACATTGCAATTTGTAACATGTTAAGGTTTTCATAATATTTTCCCATATCTTTTAATAATGTGCAGAATATTGTTTTCGGTGTTAGAATAATGTTTGTTAATATATGATCGAGTTCGCGCATTCTTTTGGAAAAAGATAATATTAATTTTTGTACGAAAGAAGGACGTTTTTTGAATGAGTGTTTCCAAACTTTTCTTTTTGGAACAGAAATAAGTGTACAATGCTCTCTTGCTATGGCTGACATTAATCGGGGTCTACCGGTAAAGTGCAGATTCTACTTCAAAGAAATCTCCCTCTCCAATTTCTATACGAGATAATTCGTCTAGTACAAAGGTACGAGTCAATGTTACTGCCCCTTCTTGAATAATGAAAAAATCTCCTGTGCTTTTTTCTCCCTCTACAAGAATAAAAGAGCCCTTTTTAAATTCTATGGTTGTGATTGTTGACATATTTTAGAAATAGTTTACTTACGTTATCCTTGTAAAATTATCGGGAAAAATTCTTTTATTTCTTTTGCATTATTTTTAAGTTTTATCTCGTCTCCGTTACTTGATAAAAATTTGAAAAATTTTAGATGCAATAAATTTCATATCATCTTCTTCATTCCACGAGAGGTAATTGCGCTGTTCCCAGTCGTTATTCCTGATGCAGTATCGGGTGGAAGTGGATCAAATGGAAGTGCGTTTTTGTTTGCAGAAATGTTAGCTTGGTCCAGCCATTTCTGAGCTTGTTCCCCGTAACGTGTATTGGTTGAAGATCGACGAGCAGTAAATGATTATCTGTTCCTCCTGTGACGATGCGAAGTCCAAGATTTGCAAGCTCCTCAGCCATTGTTTTTGGCGTTTAACAATACCTGTTGTTGATAATCTACAAAGGATTGTTGCATGCATTCTTTGAACGCAATTGCTTTGGCTGCAATAACATGCATAAGCGGTCCTCCCTGTATACCGGGGAACACCCGTAGCGTTTAATATTGAAGAATATTTCCGAACCCTTCCTTTAGACGTTTGTAATGTTAAAAAAGTTTTCTTTATCTTTTCCCAACTTAATTTAGTCCACCTCGTGGACCACGAAGGGTTTTATGGGTAGTTGATGTAACTACGTCAGCATGTGGCATGGGGAGATGGATGAAGTTTTGCAGCAACAAGTCCGCTATGTGTGCTATATCGACCAATAAGAGTGCGTTTACCTGCTTGGCTATTTGTGCAAATTTTTTCAAAATCAATAATTCGAGAATAAGATGATGCTCCGGCAATGATCATTTTGGGTCTATGTTTTTTTGCTATATCAGCTACTTCATCATAGTAATGCGTTCGGTTTTTGTATCTACACCGTAATTAATGGTTTTGTATAACTTTCCAGAAAAGCTTACTGATGTTCCATGGGAAAGATGTCCACCACCCGATAGACTCATACTCAATACCGTATCTCCGGGATTGAGAAAAGCCATATATACTGCCATATTAGCTCCGCTTCCACAATGGGGCTGTACATTTGCATATTCAGCATTAAAAAGCTTTTGTGCACGTTCTATGGCTAAGTTTTCCAAATCGTCTACGAATTCGCATCCTCCGTAATACCGTTTGCCCGGGTATCCTCTGCATATTTGTTTGTTAATATGGTTCCTGTAGCTTCCATAACGGTACGTGAGGTATATTTTTCACTAGCTATCATTTCTAGTTTATAACTTTGTCGATTTGTTTCAGCTTCGATGATCTTATGTATTTCTGGATCAACATTGGAAAGTGTATAGCTCATTAATAATAGTATATCTTTAATATGTATATTTGTCTACAAGGAGTAGACAACGTCATCAATAAAGGAACGTTATTCTTGCTCTTGTGCGAAATACAAGCATGTCGCACCTGCATACAGACCAAGAACCGCTTGCGCTTTGAATTGAGCGTTACGAAACGTCTCAGTAACGGCAATCGTATGTGTATCTCGTTATTCAGATTCTAAAAATGCCCTTATTTGTTCTATATATTCAGGATAATTAAGCATGCGGGAATGTCCAAGACCGTTCTCGTCCCAACCTACATTGAGTATTTGGTGCCCCTTTATCTTGTAAAAAAGAAAGCTCGTCTGGTAAAAGCCCTCCGACCTGTTCATCGGTATCTGAATACACAAAAAGCATATTTGAAAGATCGACATCTTGTAAGAGATCGATGTATCGCTGTAACCCGTTATACGCAAGGATGGTGTTAATACTTTTGGGCGCATATCCTAGCAGGAGATAATCAGAATCTTCGCTAAGTTCTTTAATGCTATATGCCCCATACGTTTGTGCATATGTTTCTTTATCACCAACGTAGGGAAATACAAGCTCTTTCCGAGAGCAAAATACCGAACAAAGTCGAGTTCCATAGCAAGTCGACCTGCCATTGAGACGACTTTGTAGAAAGGATTTCCGTGTTTAGATAGATAAAGTGAGGTAAGAAAACTTCCCATAGAATGACCTGCAAGAACAATACGTTTATTGGGGAATCGTTTTTTTATATCATTGTACACGGCGTGTGCTAATGCAACGTTTTCTTCAACCTCCTTACTTGCTTCTTCAACAGTAAGATCATAGGCCGTTATAAGATCCTTTTTCACAATGTTTGTCTGTGTAACATAGGCAAGGAGAAACGTATCCTCAAAAGGTTGCATATAGAAATCTACCAATATACTATCAGGACCGCCTTGTAGAAATACAATTACTATGTCAGATCCGATGTTTCCCTCCACCTTATAGAGATCAGTAACGTTCGTATATTGAAATGGAACGTATCCAGTATACGGATGAGCATCGGGATATGTATGCTCAGAATCGCGCATAAAGGGGCGGCGAAATTGTGTTAAGGGTACACTTTTTCCGGTAGATGGGTCGATAATCTTATCAGGATCAGGATCCATAGTATAGAACTGGTCAATATACCTGTTGCAGTCTTTGGCAATCTCTTTATTATGTTCGTCAACGCATACGCCTTGTTTGATAGTAGTATGTTGTGTTGACACACAGCCGTATAAAAACAGTCCTATCAACAATGGCAACCATGCTTTGTATATTGTTTTCATCATATTCTTCTCCTTAATGTGTTACGTTGTAAGGCACATACCCCATACACATTAAATGTGTTACGTTGTAAGGCACATACCCCATACACATTAATGATAACACACAGTTTATTTTATGGCAAGTCTACCCCATGTATGCAAGTCTAAAAGTTCTATAGATCACTATGCAATATATAACAAGAACAAATACTTTGAGTTTATTGACTCATCGAGAGCAATCGAGAGCAATCGAGAGCAATATATGGCACGCAGATATCGTGATTAGAAATAGCCCCTGAGGCGGTCATAGTTACTTTCAAATAACGGGATTTCGGTAACAGTATCTGCGGGAGGAACATCCCTTCCTGTTATGGCATCGTACTGTGCTGCTACAGGAGGGAAACTATTATATTCTATATATACAGTGCTGCTGATATAAGTGGTTCGTTCTCATCAAGTGGGACTATTGGAAATTCTGATACATCATATTCAGGCAATATGCCCTGAAAGTATTCTCCTTCGTCATTTTTATTTTCAATGGCGAACATAATAAGAAAGAGTACATGCGATCTATTTTCAGGATACCAGAATGCACTTGAAGCGACTGGTTTTCCATATGTTGTACTCCCTATCTGGTGTACTGATATAAACGGTTTGAGTGAATTTATCACTGCTTCACTAGCCGAGGCAGTTGCTTTGGTTGTGAGAATAAATACTTGAGCGAGTCCGAGTGTATTATTTATGGTAATTGTTCTATTTATTCTGTTTTTATTAGACCTGAGTTTATATAACACTTCACCATCCGCTTCAGTTGGAAGAATGGCTTGTGCCATTTTATCAACAATATTAGATATCCGCCAGCATTGTATCGTAAATCAACGATAAGTTCATCGACCTTCTCATTTATAAAATACTCAAGTGTATCGGTAAGCAAGGTCGGATCGTTATGGAGAAATGTATTATACAGCATGTATCCCACCCGCTTATTATCGCGAGAAAATATTGTTTTATAAAATACCGGAGTGTTTGTAAAAGTAGCCTTTGTAAGCGTATACGTTGTCTGTGTGCCATCGAGTTTTTTGATGATAAAGGTACTCGTAACTTTTCCCAACTCGTTATAAATCTGAGTCTCAGAAGCGGTAGATATTGGGACATTGTTTATGGTGATTATTTCATCTCCCCGGTTCATTCCCGCCTGTGCTGCTACAGAATCGGGGTATACAAGTTGTAAAAATAACTGATTACTCTCGTTCGTTCTTACGAAGGCAAGTCGCATACCATACCCTTTGGTTGTACTCGCCGTTAGATTTTCATACTGCTCTGCTGTTAGAAGAGCTGTATAGGTATCTTGAGGATTGAGTAATTTTTTTAAAAATATACCCGGCTCATCGTCCGTTATAGAAACAGTACCGGGCAAGGCAGTGTTCCATAGGTAATTTGGATATACTTGCTGCATTATCCATATATTGATCTGTATGTTTTCATACTGCGGAGAGTCAGGCTGCGAGGGCTCTGGATTTTTGGGTACCTCTGTATCGCAGGACCATAGAAATATGGCAAAAATAACAGCAATAAAACCTGCTTTATATTTCATATAAAACTTCACGTTCGACATACGAATAGCTGCTACCACTATGATGATACTAGACAATGCTACACAATGAGTCAACCCCCAAAGTCGGTGTTTGGCATTTTCCTACTCGAAGGCTTGTAATAATTTATTCTTAATGATATACTACACTAGTAGTATTCATTTGCTCTGATCTTGTGTGCAGAGTATGTTGTGCGGTATTGTACTGATATTCGTATGCAAGATCAATGAATGAGAATGAATAAAACAAATTCGATAGATCAAAATT
This sequence comes from Conus canariensis, assembly GCA_033310375.1. Lineage (NCBI taxonomy): Eukaryota > Metazoa > Mollusca > Gastropoda > Neogastropoda > Conidae > Conus > Conus canariensis. The sequence continues at coordinate 71,317 of JAMYXO010000091.1, forward strand.
TTTTAGGAGGTTATATGAAAAAGTTATTGATAATCACGTTGGCATTGTTACTATTTGCTCCTCTTGCGGTATTTGCAGGTGGTGAGTCAGACGCTGGTGCAGTTAATGAAGTGGAAGTACTGCATTGGTGGACTTCAGGTGGAGAAGCTGCGGCACTTAATGTTCTTAAGCAAGACTTAGAGAGCAAAGGTATTAGCTGGTTAGATTCACCCATTGCGGGTGGTGGTGGCGAGCAGGCCATGACTGCGCTTCGAGCTCGAGCGACAGCAGGAGATCCACCAGCTGCAGCACAAATGTTAGGGTTCAATATTATTGACTGGGCAGCATCTGGCGTAGTTGCAAACCTTAATGAACTTGCAGAAGAAGGAAACTGGGAAGCAATCATTCCCGATGCCCTTAAGAAGTTTTCCAAATACGAGGGAAAATGGATAGCTGTGCCCGTAAACATACATTCTACAAACTGGGTATGGGCAAACAAGAGCATTCTTGATGAACTTGGGATCTCTCGGTTACATACATGGGAAGATTATATAGCCGCCCTAGATGCAGTTAAAGCTAGTGGTCGCACTGCTCTTGCACATGGTGGACAAGCTTGGCAGGATGCTACCATCTTTGATGGTGTTGTATTAAGTACTGGCGGACCAGACTTTTATAAAAGAGCCCTTATTGATCTTGATGACGCAACGCTTAACTCGGATACTATGGTAGAGATTTTTAATAGAATGACGGTGCTTCGAGGTTATGTTGATGATAACTTTTCAGGAAGAGATTGGAACTTAGCTTCGGCAATGGTTATCAATGGAGAAGCTGCATTTCAAATGATGGGAGACTGGGCAAAAGGTGAATTTTTAAATGCGGGATTGGTTCCCGGACAAGACTTCCTAGGCATGAGAACTCCCGGCACTCAAGGATCTGTTACGTTTAATGCAGATCAATTTGTTATGTTTCAAGTTGGAGAAAACAAGCAAGCTGCTCAGGCTGAGTTAGCAAAGGCAATTATTGCACCAAACTTTCAAGAAGAGTTTAACAAGGTTAAGGGATCAGTTCCAGCACGTATAGATATCAAGGGAGAAAAAATTGATACTATTGGGCAACAAGGCATCAAAGATGTCGTAGAAGCAAATAGTAAGGGAACCTTCCTTGGATCGATGGCACACGGACATGCGGTAATTTCTGCAGTTCAAAATGCTATGTATGATGTTATTACAAAACACTTTAACGGTGGATATGCATCATCAGAGGCTGCTGCTGCTGACTTTGTAAAAGCAATAAAAGCAGCTCAATAATTCCTATTTGTAGGATACAGAGTAATGATTTGTGTTGATCGATGAGAACGAGCCTTGTCAGTAATGTGGTATTGAAAAAATTTAGCTGGGAAACATATCTTCCTAGAATAGTATTGCTTCCAAGCGTACTTATGATGGTCGTATTTGTTTACGGGTTCATTTTTTTTACCATTTATTTATCTTTTACTGCTTCTAAGATGTTTCCTACCTTTGATTGGGTGGGAGCCATTAACTATGCTAAGCTTTTTCAACTTGAAACATGGATCATTGCTCTAAAAAATCTGGTAATATTCAGTCTGCTCTATATTATTATTTGCATAATACTAGGGCTTTTTCTAGCCATATTTATCAATCAAAAACTATTGGGCGAGAATGTCTTTCGTTCCATATACCTATATCCCATGTCTATTTCTTTTATTGTTACTGGGACTGCATGGAAATGGATATTGGATCCGAGCATAGGCGTAGAAAAGATAATAAGAAATTTTGGCTTGAGCTCGTTTGAATTTGCTTGGATTAAATCCAGTGACTTTGCCATTTATTGTATAATCATTGCGGCTATATGGCAGGCATCGGGGTTTATTATGGCAATATTTCTCTCGGGACTTCGAGCAATTAGCCATGATGTTATAGAAGCGGCAAACATAGATGGAGCAGATAGAATTACCCTCTATACGAAGGTAATCATCCCTCAGCTCATGCCTTCGTTCTTGTCATCCTTTGTTATTCTTGCACATTTAGTAATCAAATCTTACGATTTAATTATAGCACTTACTAACGGAGGTCCGGGAAGAGCAACTGAAATGCCGTCCACCTTTATATACTCGTATTATTTTACTAGGAATCAGATGGGTATAGGGGCGACTGCTGCAGTGATGATGTTGCTGGTGATAGCAATAGTTATTATTCCCTACTTACGCAGAGAGATGAGAGGAAACGAATGACGAAGGTTCAGCTAAAACGCAATTCCTCCGTAACCCATATCTTACTCAAGCAAAGGATGTGGAGATTCCTGTTGTATGCTGTTGTTGGAATATTCGCGTTGTATTTTCTTATTCCACTGATTGTAATGTTTTTCAACTCAGCAAAAGATCTTGATGAGATCCGTCAGGGATATCTTATCAACTTTCCTAAAAACTTTACCCTAGAACCATGGAGAAAGGCCTGGAGTTATGCTCAAGTAGGAGTTAATGCTACGGGACTGAAACCCTATTTTATTAATTCTATTATTATGGTTATTCCATCGGTGTGTATTTCCGTACTGCTTGGAGCTATCAATGGCTATGTACTGACGCAATGGCGGTTCAAGGGCGATACTGTTATATTTGGTCTCTTACTTTTTAGTTGTTTTTTACCATTTCAGATTATTCTTATACCCATGGCACGACTTTTAGGCATAATGAAGATATCTGGCACGGTAGGGGGACTTATTTTTGTGCACGTAGTATATGGCACGGGCTTTACTTCGCTTTTTTTTAGAAACGCGTACCGAGCTTTCCCGAGTTCTCTTGTACAGGCAGCGAAGATTGATGGTGCAGGATTTTGGGGTATTTTGTTCAAAATATTGCTTCCGCTATCCTTACCCATTATCACGGTTTCTGTAATTTGGCAGTTCACTAATATTTGGAACGACTTTCTATTTGGCGTTTCCTTTGGAGAGTACGGGCACAGCCGATGACTGTGGCATTGAACAACTTAGTAAACTCTTCTACGGGAGTAAAGGAGTATAACGTCGATTTTGCAGGTGCCATTATGGCTGCATTACCAACCTTGATCGTGTATGTACTATCGGGGAAATACTTTGTTCAAGGACTCATGGCGGGTGCCGTAAAAGAATAGGGGACTCCGTACGTACCGTTCGAGACACGGTCATACTCGACCGTATACTGTAATCCTTATCAAATCCTATGTGCTAGCACCTATGTGCACATGGTTGCATGGTGAGCCAAAATATTGGTTTCTTATAATAACAAGACATAATAAGTGTTAGACAAGTAATTTTACAAAAAATACTAAATCATATTACAATAAAAGTGAAGTTATGTATAATAGAAGCATGAATGTTCCTGTTTTTAAGGGAAATGGTCTTATTACATACGAAGACAGACCGAGTCCTCAGGTAACTGCACACAATAACGTACTTGTTGAAATCTCTGCTTGTGGAATCTGTGGAACCGATCTGAACATACTCGCGGTACCGCCCATGCATAGGGCTACCCCCGATATCATTATTGGGCATGAGGGTGTTGGGGTAGTGAGAGAGCTGTATGATAAGGAGACGGGGTTTTCTGAAGGCGATAAGGTTGTAATTGCACCTCGAATTTTATGTGGTAGATGTACCTGTTGTCGGATGGGTATTGGTAATCAATGTATCAATTATCAGACAGTGGGGACAACTCGAGATGGGGTTTTTTGCTCCATATGTTGTGTTGCCAGATACGTGCCTCTATTCAGTATCTGATGCTGTGAGTAATGACGATGCGGTATTCTTTGAACCCTTATCGTGTGTTGTTGGAGCTGTTGCTCGTGCTCGTTTTGTTGCTGGGAATACTGTTGTTATTGTTGGGGCTGGTCCTATGGGTGCCTTGTTTGCGTTGTTGTATCGGGCTATGGGTGCAGGGAGAGTTATTATGTTGGATGTTGTTCAAGCTCGACTTGATTTTTATATCCGAGAAAACATTGCAGAAACAATACATATTCAGAATCTCGATGCGGAGTCTCTGCAAGAGACGTTACAAAACGTAGCGGCAGACATTGCGGTGGATGCGGTTGGTAATCAGATGCATACCTGTGTGCAATCTGTAAGAAAGGGTGGACAGGTAATATTGTTTGGATTAAAGTCGGGTCAAACAATAGCGGTAGAGCAGTATCAGGTTACTCGAAAAGATATTACACTCCATGGAACCTTTGTGGGGCTGAATCCTTTGTTGATACTATCAATATATTAGAACATGGGGCTATAAAACCATCGGTTCTTATTACTGATAGGTTTCCCTTATTGCGACTTATGGATGGAGTACATGCAATGAGGCATGCTACTGGTATGAAAGTGATAATAGATATGGTTACAGGGTAGAGATGTATGTATAAAATTGCAGTTGATTTAGGTGCTACAAAAGTATTGGTGGGATAATTGATGATAACAATACCATGTTATCCAAGAAAAGCACACTTACCCGTAAAGAAAAAGGGGTGCAGTATACGATACATTCCATTGCAACACTGATACAGCAGCAACTGCAAGCTCTTTCTATTCCCCTGACCGAATGTGTTTGTGCAGTATGTGCTCGGGCCCCATCACCATAGAGAGTGGAGAGATGATCAATTCGGTAAATATGCATTGGGGGCACTATTCCGCTCCGGGATATGATTGCTGAAAAAATATCTCTGCCCGTAGTACTTGAACATGATGCGAAAGCATCGGCACTTGGAGAATTTCACTATGGTATAGGAAAGAATCTGAACAACATGATCTACATTGTTGTGGGTTCTGGTGTGGGTGGTGCAATTATTATCAACGGCAAACTGTATAGGGGCGAGCATAATTTTGCGGGAGAACTTGGACATTTTACCATAGATTATCACGGGACAGGTGGGCTTACCGATATTCCCGGCAATGTACAGTCGTTTATGGCGGGTCCTTCGTTAGTGCATAGATATTGCGAACGATTTAAAAAAAGAGCACAAGGACATACCCTCTGACATAGATGGAGAGCAGATTGGAGAACGTGCACAAAATAATGACGTATTAGCTATGCAGGTTATTACTGAAGCGGGAGAAGCATTAGGGATTACTGTGGCATCGCTTGCTATGATATTGGATATCACTACCTATGTTATTGGAAGCAGTGTAGCGAAACTTGGGGATATGTTTTTGGATCCCGCGAGAAAGATAGTACCGCATTATGCGTTCCCTGATGTTGCGAAAAACATTCGTATTTATAAAAGCGAATTAGGAGATGATGCAGCTCTTTTGGGTTGTGCCTATATTGCTGAGTTTGGATTAGATGTATAAATAGAGGAGGATTTTATGAATAATACCATAGGTGTAGTAAGCAATGAATGTAAAATTGCTGCTGGATTGTTCTGGGCAGATTACGGCGTACTCGGTGCCCAAGTGGAAGAACTAGAACAAGGTGGAGTGGACTGGATACATATCGAGGTTCGTGATGGTAAATACATGGGTTTTGGTATGCCTCGTGGAGGATTTGATATCATCGAAGCTGCGAGAAAACACTCGACTCTTGAGCTTGAAGCTCAGTTACAAATGTATAGACCGGCTTTGATGTCTTTGATCAACTTGCTGACTTGGGGGTAAATCTTATTACCGTGCCCATAGAAACGAGTTTAGAGATGACGATGCAGTCTGTTTCTTACATTAAGGATAAGCTTAATCTCAAGGCGGGAGTGTGGGCATGGCAGGGAACGCCAATACAAGTATTTGAACAATACATGCTTCCCTTCGTGGATATTATAGAATATGAAAGCCGTGCGGTATTCTGGCAGAGCGAGGCGGGAAAAAGTCCCCATAGTATGGACTTGGAACTGATGACTAAGAACATTCGTGATATGCATACTATGGTAAAAACAGCGGGGCTTGAATCCCAGATGGATATTATGGAAGACGGTGGGCTCAATGTTGGTAATGTTGAAGCATTTATCAAAGAGGGGATGACGGTAGGAGAATTCTCGTCTCCGCTTCTGAAAGGTCCCGAGGGAAAATTTCAACCCGGAACGGGAAAAATAGCTGAGGCAGTTCAGAAGTTACGAGCTACTATGAATGTAGCGAGTGCAAAATATCGTAGCAATGCGCGACTGAGTTTCTAGGTTTATGACTGCTCGAGAGTACGATTTTGTTGTTATTGGGTCTGGTGTTGGTGGAGGGGGGTGTGTTGCTGAGCTTGCGAATACGGTGCATCCATACTCGTGCTAGAGCGAGGATCCTACTTACAAGCAGAAAAAGAAAACTGGGATGCCGCAGAACTCTTTGTAAAGGGACGCTATCGTTGTAATGACGTTTTTTTTGATGATAATAATACGCAGTTTACTCCACGAATGTATTACTATGTTGGGGGGAAATAGCAAGGTATTTGGAGGAAGTGCTTTTCGTTTTCGAGAGGAAGATTTTGAGGGCGATACTGCACATGGCATCCCTCCGTGGCCGTTTCGCTATTCTGACCTGGCACCCTATTATGAACAAGCTGAGCAATGTATGCATGTATGTGGCAAGGCGGGAGAAGATACTACCGAACCGCCTCGACAGGAATATGTGTTCTCTAACCGAGGAGCATGAGCCTTATATTGCAGATCTTGCGGACAGGCTTTTCTCAACAAGGGCTCCATCCCTTTTATCTTCCTACTGCGATCAATACCAGCAGGTGTATGAAAGGAAGCGCATGTGATGGGTATCCGTGTAGAATAAAGGCAAAGCATGATGCCGAGGTAAGTTTTATTGCTCCAGTACTCAAGCAATGTGCTAATGTAGAACTGTGGACAGATGCCTATGTAGAAAAACTAGAAGTATCACAGAACAAGGGAAGACTGCAAGTACATTCAGTTCACGTGCTACCGAAAACATAAACGGGTTACTGTTAGGGGAAAAATTATACTTCTAGCAGCGGAGCTATCATTTCCGCACTGCTCCTGCTCCGGTCTCGTGCCCCCCATAGTCCCTACGGACTTGCTAACGCCAGCAATCAGGTCGGAAGAAATTACATGACCCATATTAACTCGGTCGTCATGGCAATGAATGTACGGAAAAAAAATCCAACGATATTTCAAAAAACTTTGGCAATACATGATTACTATTTGAAAAGAAGTACCCATGGATTTTCGTATGGGCGGTATTCAGACTCGTGGGAAAATCTTGCCCGAAAACTTGCAGAAAACATAAAAATTACATCATTCGCATTTTCAGAAAATTTATAGCCGCACACAGCGTAGACTTCTGGGTAATGACATGAAGATCTGCCACGATCTCATAACAGAGTGTATTATGATGCCCAAGGGAATGTTCATCTTGATAAGCGGTATGAAAGCCTAGAAACACACCAAGAGTTGATAGATCAATTTACTGCCATACTCAAACGGCTTGGCTATGGGTATATACATACGGATATAAAACCGTACATGCAGTACAACATCAATGTGGTACAATACGATGTGGTGTGGATAGAAAAAACTTTCCACTGAACACATGGTGTCAGAGCTATGATGTAGAGAATCTCTATGTTGTGGATGCGAGTATTTTCCCGTCTTCTGCAGCAGTAAACCCCGCACTCACAGTGGCTGCAAATGCAATGAGGGTGGGCAATTATTTAGCAAAAAAATATAAAGAACATACCATATAATTTGGAGGAAATATGAAAAAAATAGGAATAGGCTTGCTTGGATACGGTGCTATTGGTAAAGTGCACACGTTGTTTATCATGAGATCCCACAATTTTATCCCCTAGACCTGCCCGAGTTAGAACTTGCCGCAGTATGTACCAGCAACGCTGAGAGTTGCGAAAAAAGCACAGAACGAGGGAAGGTTTCAAAAGCATACACCTCGGTGGATGAACTACTCGATGATCAGGAAGTGCATGTTATTGATTGTTGTCTGCCTAATTATTTGCGTCTGGAGGCAATGGAGAACATTATTGCAAAAAACAAGCATATCTATTGCGAGAAACCACTTGCAAACACGAGCGAGGAGGCATTGCACATTGCTAATATGGTCTCTCAAAACGATATAAAGTTTGGTTAGACATTTAACTTTAGATATGTTCCAGCAATTCAACGAGCAAAGGAGCTTATTGAATCGGGCGATTTAGGAGAGCTGTATCACTATACCATAAAGTATTATCATACGGGGTATCAGGATCATAATAGACCGCTTACTTGGAGATTGCAAAAGGATAAGTCGGGAGGTGGGGCTATAGTCGATATGGGAGCACATATCATAGATCTTATGCGATTCCTTTCTGGTTCAGAATATGAGGATCTCCAGTCCATGACCAAGACATGGATTACCAAGCGTCCTATTCCAAAGAGCGAGCATGAATATGGCACTGTGGATGTAGATGATGCTACGTGGATCATGGCTCGTATGAATAATGGGTAGTGGGATCAATAGAGACTTCGAGGTTTGCAACTGGTACTTTGGATGATCTTGTGTTTGAAATTTTTTGCTTCCAAGGGTGCGTTAAAATTCCATCTTATGGACGCAAACTGGCTCTATTATTTTGATGAACGTTCGCCCTCTGGAAGTCGGGGTGGAAAACGTGGCTGGACACGTATCGAGACGGTACATGCGTATCCCGGAGCTCGTACTCCTCCTCCTCGATCCATACTTGGTTGGACGAGAACGCATGCAGAAAATCAATATCAATTTTTGAAATATGTTGCGGGCGAGATGGATGCATCCTATTTCCTACGGTTATGGATGGGCTTGCTGTTCAGTATGTTATCGATGCTGCCTTGCAATCCGCAGAGCATGGTGGGGATAGAACGGCAGTACGGAAGGTCGACGGGGCATGATCTCCATGTGTAAGAAAAAGGATATCTATGCAAGCACTTAACATTCGAGAGCGAACTTTACTCAGCAAGATCACGCAGGAAGATGACTGTAACCTATTCGATTTGAGCAAAGAGCTTGCGGTATCTACCAATACCATACGTAACGATATTAAAATGCTAGAAGAAAAGGGATATGTAATAACCACACGTGGAACTACTATTCCTGCATATCATCCTGATGTTCTGAAGCGCATGTATTCGCACACTGATGTCAAAATGAAACTTGCACAGCAGGCAGCGGAATTGATACAAGACCATGACACATGTATGATAAGCTGTGGCACAACATGTTCCATGATAGGAAAATTTTTATATGGAAAACGTAACATACATCTTATTACTCATTCCACGCTGTTGCTACCCTATGCACGAACAAATCCAAACATGCAACTTACCTTTATTGGGGGAGAGTTTCTAAACAAGGAAGATGCTACCGTAGGAAACGAGTGTTATTGAAGAACTCAACAATTATTATCCTCGACTTGCAATTTTTGGGTCTGATTATTTTTCTTTTGAAAGTGGTATAACAACCAGCTCTAAAATGGTGGCAGATATTATAAAAAAAATGGCTGAACAGGCACAAAAAAAGGTGCTGGTGGTGGAATCTAGAAAGTTTGGAACTGCTCATGCAGTAAAGATAATCGGTTTAGATGCAATAGATATACTGGTAAGCGATTCTCATTTACAGACTCGGTCTATACAAGAGTTTCAGGATGTGGCTTGAAGTATTGTAACGGAAGTGTAAGTACCGGAGACCTTAGAAGAACTATGGCACATGAAATTAATACTGCCTAAATTTGGAAATACCGTACAGGAATTGTATTATTAATAGATGGAATAAAAATTTTGGAGATAGTATTGCGGTAGATGAAGTATTATGCGAAGTAGAAACAACAAGACTACATGGATGTACCTTGGCCGGTGCGTGGAATTGTCAGACATCGATTCTTTAACGAGGGTTCTGTAGTTTCGGTGCTAGCTCCTATCGCGATTGTGGGCGAACCAGACGAGGGATATTAGCAGGTTCATCGCTCCTAACGCGTTATCGTCTGAACAATCAGATAACAATCAATATGAAAAAGTCGGTGGTAACGATCAACTGAGTACAGTAGGAAGGATTCGGGGAATGCAGCTCAGGCATCTGCTCCGACAACCCAGCAATATGTTTCTGATAATGATCAGTTGCGTGTTGAAAACTTCTCGGAGTTTTGCTTCCTCATACAACGATTGCATACATTTAGTCCACGTGAAGGCAAGTATTAGCAACAAAGGGTTAAAACGCCCAGCCTGTTGATGCGGATTTTATGTTTTCTGAATTCTAGGGTAGCAGTACTGCGGTAGTGGCAGCCAAGGATATAACAGATTTTTTTACATCACAATGTCCCATCAATGTATCTGCCATACGGCACTCGTGCAGCAGGAAAAATTCCTTACCATACAGCGAGGTAGCGGCATAGGAGGCAGAATTACGACTACTGACATACAAGGTCTACGTACATCAGCTCGGGGTGGTAGATACGGAGCATTGATACCGATCAGAATATACCGGGCATGGATGGATGCTATCCTTGCAAGAACACCAGTAACAGGGATAAGAAAGGTTATCGCTCGTCGAATGATGCACTCGTTACAAAGTACTGCCCAGCTTACACTGACGCACAGGCACATGCACGGGGCTACAGAACCTACGCACAATCTATAGCAGGAAAACAAACACTATACTATCAATGATATTGTAATGTATGTGATTGCACGTGTACTTGAGAACCTTGTATGGGCAAACGCTATCATGACAGAACACGAGATATTATCGTTTCGTGATGTCAATTTAGGATATGCAGTCCAAGCTTCCACGGGGCTAGTGGTGCCGGCATAACAGTGCTGAAAAAAAATCAATCTCAGAATTGCAACTGAAATTCGAGCTGGGTTCAGGCAGCCAACAATGGGAACTTTAGTGCCCGATCAGATGCAGGGCGGGACATTTACCGTCACTAATCTGGGGTCTATGGGAATTCAGACCTTTACTCCCATTCTCAATGTTCCACAACAGGGCATATTGGGTATAGGAGCAATAGATCTCAAGGCGGTACAACTCGAAAAACCAAGCTATTGGATTTGAACCATATTTTCATCTCTCTCTCAGTTTTGATCATAGGGCATATGATGGTATGGATGCTGCAAAGTTGTCAAACGCATTTGCAGACGCTATAGGCACAGTTACGCGAGGACAGTATACAAGAATAAAGGAGGTTTTTTGAATGAATTTGACGTGATAGTAGTAGGAGGGGGTCCCGGGGGGATATCATGCCGCAACGCTCGCTGCAGAAAAGGCTTGACAGTTTTGCTTGCTGAAAAAGAAGCAATAGGCGGTACCTGTTTAAATTGGGGTTGTGTTCCTACCAAAAACCCGTTGAACATAGCAAAGCGCTGAGCATTTCGCACAAGATGCAAGATATGGCTGCATGGAACATATGGCTAGACCCATACCAATGCGATGGCATGGAAAAACAATGTTGTAAAAAATACTTACAAATGGGGTAGCAAGGGTATTGAAAAAAAAATAAGGGTTTTAGGGTACTCAAGGGAGAGGCACAATCCAATCCTAGCCTCAAAAAACCAGAGCATACGTATTAACAGCGAAGAATATCAGTCGAAGTATCTGATTATTGCCACGGGAGCAGAAACACAGTATGCCTCGTATACCGGGCATAGAAACTGCCTCGCCATTGAGTAGTAAGGAATTGCTTACTGTTCCAGAAGTTCCAAAAAAGCTTGCCATAATTGGAGCGGGGTTTATTGGGGTTGAATTTGCGTCGATATTTTCTCAGCTAGGAAGTTCAGTGCAAGTATTTGAAACCCTGTCTGAAATTCTTCCTGCAGCCGATGCCGATTGTGCACGGCTATTACGAAGACATTGGTCAGAAAAAAAAGCTAAAATTTCATCTAGATACTACGGTTGCTTCTCTTGCCAAATCAAGTCTTACAAGCATAGATTCTGATGGAAACAGAACAGATCCATAGCTTTTGATACACTGTTGCTCAGTGTTGGGTCGAAGACCACAGCTGGCGAACTTTGAAGATCTCGGACTTGCAACTTCAAGAGCGGTATTGCGGTAGAAAAAACTATTCAAACCAATATCCCCAATGTGTATCATTGGCGATCTGGTAGGTTCATTCAGCTTCACACACGCGTTTAGAAAAGGCTGAAGTCGCGTTGTGCTATAAAAACAAACGCCCCGCCATCATGGGTACAAAGGCAAACCTCAGGTAAATAATATACCAAACCCCGGGGCTTGCAACTGTGGGTTAAGCGAACAAGACGCAAGAACACAGTACCAAACATAGCGGTGCAACGTTACCCATTACTTGGTGGCAGGGCGTAGCGAGCACGGACCCCTAGTATCGGGATTGGGAAATTATTGCCGCAAACGAAAGAAGAAAATTAAGGCAAAATTTGTTGGACCTATGGCAGTGAAAAGTATTTGCCGCTGCGGCGGTCAATTTGAAAACAGAACAAACCCGTACGGAAATTGCAGAAATAGTGTTCCCCTCATCCAACAGTAGGGAACTGTTACGCGAAAACTTGCAAAAGCTGTAAAGCAAATGATTAACGGAGTGATATAGGCAAAAAAAATACCAATTTAAAATAGAAAAATTACGAACGGTCCGTCTTCTTACAAACGAAAGATATACCCAATTTTAAAACGTTCAAGGGATTTTGCAACAGAGCTTGCGTATTATGGGGCCAGACCTTGATTCGCGTGTTGCCGATATGCGGTTATTCGAGAATTTGAAACCATGCTGGATACCATAAAAAAGATGGGTTATACGAGGCATGAATACAAACACTTGGTCCCGCGCTCTTTCATAGGGCAAGAATCTGAGCGGTAGGAATGTCTTGCCTTAGAAAAAGAGGGACTTCATTTTTCCCAAAGGGGGAAAATTCCAAAATTTTTGCGACATGTTTAAAAACCCAACTTTTTACCAAAACTTCAAACATTACACAAATTAAAAAAAATTAGGGTTTAAAACAATTTTCACCTTTCTTTCTTTCAAAAATTTTTTCCCCCAAAAATTTTCTTTAAAAGCAACCTTTTTTTCCCTTCCCAAAAAAACCCCCCCTTTTTTACAAAATTTGGTCCCATTAAAATAAAAAAAAAAGGAAAAATTTTATTAAAAAAAGGGGTTTTTTTATAAATTATTTTTTTAACAAAAAAAACCGGAAAAAAAATTTAAAAAAGAAAAAAATATTTAAAATTTTATGGTTGGGGGAAAAAAATTTGGGAAAAAATGGGGTTACTAATAAATTTGGGGGGTAAAAGGGCCATGAAAAAGGGGGGTTTTTTTAACCCCTTGGGGTGGCCCAAAAAAAAAAAAAAAATTTGCAAAAGGGATTAGTCTTGTTTATAATTTAAAAACTCCTTTACGGGGTTTTAAAAAAGGGAAAGAAATTTCAAAGAATTAAATTAAAAACTTAAATTAAATCAAAAAAAACATCTCAAAAAAAATGCCCAAAATTAAGGAAAAATAAAATTTAAAAAGCTTAAAAAACATTATTTTCCCATGAAAACTTGTTTTTAATTATTTTTTTCCAACAAAAAAAAATTTAAAAAATTTTTTTTTTTTTTTTTTTTTTTTTTTTTTTTTTTTTTTTTTTTAAAAATTTTTTTTTTGGTTTTTTTTTTTTTTTTTTTTTTTTAAAAAAAAGGGGGGGGGGGGGGGGGGGGTTTTTTTTTTTTTTTTTTTTTTTTTTTTTTTTTTTTTTTTTTTTTTTTTTTTTTTTTTTTTTTTTTTTTTTTTTTTTTTTTTTTTTTTTTTTTTTTTTTTTTTTTTTTTTTTTTTTTTTTTTTTTTTTTTTTTTTTTTTTTTTTTTTTTTTTTTTTTTTTTTTTTTTTTTTTTTTTTTTTTTTTTTTTTTTTTTTTTTTTTTTTTTTTTTTTTTTTTTTTTTTTTTTTTTTTTTTTTGGGGGGGGGGGGGGGGGGGGGGGGGGGGGGGGGGTCTTACGAATCTCTGCCGTACCCGTTTGTTTAAAAGCTTCCTTTTTGAGGGACCTAGTTGGGTCGGGGGTTGGCTATGCTCTGAGTGGGGGTACTGCCTTGGTTGAGCTTATGTATTGTGATTTCTTGGGGGGGGCGGGGGGGCGAAAGTTTTTTAATCGATCAAGTGGCAAAGTATGAGTGGAGGAAAAGTTACCTGCCCTTGGTTTCTTGATTCTGTAGGGATAAATCGGGGCACAGCATTCTCAAGATTGGACTGCCTTGCTTGCCCATATGCCCGGGCTTATGGTGATGTATCCCGCTACACCCTAGACGTAAAGGTAGCTCAACTTTGCGTTATCGCACAGTGATCCGGTTGTGTTTGTTTGAAAGTCAAAAACCTATAGCAAAAGGAGAGTTTTTTTATAGCGAAGGGGTTCCCGAAGAATATTATGAAATACCTTTAGGGCGATCTGTATACGAAAAAAGAAGCGATATTACTATTCCTCACTGGGTGCAAAAGCTGTACAAGCAGTGATGCCGCCAAAATCCTGAGAATACCCCATGCTGTTTTCTGCCGAACTTATGATTTACGTTTTTGTCAATCCACTGAATTACGATCTATATTGAGTCCGTACAAAAAACGGGAAAGTATTGCTTGTTACCGATGCGGTAGAGCCCAGGTTCGGGATATCACAAACCCTGGCATCCATATCAATGCGGCAATGTTTACCGACCTTGATGCTCCTCCCATAGTGCTGGGGTCACAGAACTGGATTACCCCCCCCTGCAGAACTAGAATCTTCGTTTTTTCCCAATGTAGAAACCATACTTGATACGATACATTTCAGACTTATTCCACTGCAAGGACATGAACCTGCGATGAGCAACACTGCACTTGAGCAGTCGAGAAAAAATAAAAAATGGAGTTGTAGGTACTTGTTTAAAGTGAAAATGCAGGTACACAATAGCCCCCCAATAGCCATGCAACAAAACCCATGCAACAACCCATGCAACAATCAGTATCTTTCACGATGTTTGACAATACAATCTAGTGTGTGACCTGATTCGAGCGTGTCTGATCTGTGATGTATGGTTACCGTTGAAAGGGTTTCATCTTCTTTTTAAAAATTCTGCAATTTCCGCTTCTGTTACCTCGTGTTTCTCTAATAGACCATCAAAATAATCTTGGGATGCTTTCATACGAAATAGCCATGCCCACAGAGGTTGAAGAGCAATACCTCGGACGAATTTTCTTCCTTGCATCTTTGTGCTTCTTTTATTATTGTAGCTATGGCGTGCGAAGCCTCGGGAGCGGGTATAATTCCCTCGCTTTTTGCAAAGAGTACCGCGGGCATCAAAGCAGGAAGCTGATCGCATGAAGTCGCTTCTATATATATCCTTGAGAAGTTGACTTACGAGTACTCCAGCACCATGGTAGCGCAGACCCCCTGCATGTTGGTGCGGGAACAAATCATGTCCCAGAGTGTACTGGGAGCAATGGTGTAAGACCAACGGTATCGCCAAAGTCGTATTTGAATTGTCCACGGGTTAGTTGGGACAGGATACGGGTTCTACTGCTATACAAGCGTATGTTTTGATTATCGGTTAAGTTTTTCTCTAAAAAGGGAAAGCTAATGCCTGCGAAATTTTGACCCGCCACCAAAAGGGGCGACTACTATATTGGGCAAGTCCTCGCCCGCTTTTTCCAGCTGTAATAGAGTTCTTGTCCTATTACTGTTTGATGCAAGAGCACGTGGTTAAGAACGCTTCCTAGCGATATTTTGTATGTTCGTCTTTAGCCGCCTGTTCCACTGCCTCGGATATGGCTATGCCAAGACTTCCGGGGGAGTTCGAGTCTTCCCCAATATTTTTTCTACCTGAATCAGTGAAGTTGGTTGGAGACGAATGTACGGTTGCTCCCCATGTGTTTCATCATAACTTTTCTATAAGGTTTTGAATCGTAACTTACTTTTACCATGTATACCTTCGCATTCTATGCCGAACATATACATGCAAAAATCAAGGCACTGCCCCATTTCCCGCTCCAGTTTCAGTAGTAATTTTCTTTACTCCTTCCTGTTTGTTATAATATGCCTGTGCTAATGGCAGTATTGGGTTTATGAGATCCCGCGGGGCTGCCACCCTCGTACTTAAAATAAATTCGAGCGGAGTATCCAATGCTTTTTCAAACTCGGGCACGAACAAGTGGGGTGCTACGCCACAACTTGTAGCTATCGCGAACTTGTTCGGGTATATCTATCCACTTTTCTGCACTAACTTCCTGTTTTATGAGCTCCATAGGAAATAACGGAGCAAGTTGCCTCAGGTCCTATGGGTTCTTTGGTAGCAGGATGCAGGGGAGGTAATGGCTTGTTAGGCATATCGCTAACTATGTTATACCACTGTGTGGGTATCTCAGACTCAGATAATACTATTTTTTTTGTGTTATTCATACAAATAATTATATCAGAATAACGTTTTTTTCTCAGTGTTATATAAGTCTTGATAAAATAAACGATGTTGTTTACACAATGTCAAAACACATCTATATCTTATGATTTGTCTACCTTACTTTTGATGATACATTTTTTCTAGCATCCCGGGCATTAAGTTCGTCAAAATTAGGGGGTTTTATCATCCTTCCGTTCTCGTCTGATTTCAAAGCCATGTTCTTTAGCTTTTTTTATTACGGTTGGTGCCCAGTATGGATCCTTGCCTGCGAGACATCGTGTTTTCTAATACTGCAAAACACACCACGCTGACTCGGTGCCTATATTTTCAAATCTTCTCCATAGTTTCGGTGGGAAGGATATCAAGTCCCATTTTTCCAATCACATATTGTTCCGAGTCATTTTCTGGATCGGTACCGTACCAGAAGCGCCATGTTCCCTCGAGTGGTAAGAATATTTCTATTATAGTCGTGGGTATGATATGCTGGTCCATTGCCATCTGGCATGGCCTTAAACATTCCTATTTGAAATCCGTGTGGCTGTTTGAGAATAGGTTCATAATCCGAATTCTCGCTTGCGGTGTCTCCTATAAACTGCATAGTTTAACCTATGATGACCGGGTAACATGCTGTCTATAAACATAAGTGGGACGGCATTTTCCTTGGTTAAATCTGAGAATTTGACCACTACGGTTTTTCATTGCATCATTGGTGTTGTTTGTGGGGTTGCTGTCTGTGTCATAGCTGTTCCTTATGTCTTCTTATCTTTAAATATTGCTTGTATTGCCGGTATACATGGGTTCTCAACTGTGT